>JAHPZR010047984.1:27500-32500 GCA_019787425.1 Platygyra sinensis
CAAACAATACACGTTTCGAACATGTTAACACGGGACTCGGTAATTTTGCTCGTTTCGGCCACTAAGATGGTTAAAACTGACTTATTTACAAGCTCACATGTACATTTAGAAGGATAGAACCTAACAAATGCGTCATACTGTCAAGAATTGCGATGTTTCTACAAGAGCCATCCAAGTGCTGTTCAGATCGGTTCATCTCGTTCGGCAAACACTGTTGAACGGAAGATAAGAAGACGATTATTTTGAACAGAAAATAGGGAGAAAACCCCACATACGGCCACCGGATTTACATGGTGAGCTTATCAGTATTGATTTTAATTTAATGGGATGCTAAGAACTAAGATTTGCTTTTAATATTGGGTTCGACAGCAGAGACTCTAATTAGATTATTTGCAGTTGTTGACACCGTGAGGTAGCGATTTTCCCGAAATAGAGCGGGCATTTTCCGCGCAGTAATTAAAAGCCCCAAACTAATCTTTATATCTTTGAAAAGAAGAACATTTCCACTAATCACAAGTATAATCTCAAGTGATTCGGAGCTATACCGCATAGGAAAAACGTGTCTTGAAAAAATGCTCCAAAATTAGATTTTAAAACCATGAAATATTGGTGATTCTTAAACACGAGCCGTGAATTCAAAGTTAGACGAAAACTCCTGGTTTTCGGCTTAAATAATTTGCCAATACCTCCCACACAAATATACAAAAGAAAAAAACGCGAACTTCCTTTTGCACTTTTCAGGAGCGAAGTTCTTGTGTTGATACTCGGCGCACTAATGTCCGCCATATTTGAAGTGGTCGGCAGGTTGTACAGTTCTTGCGAATTTTCTGGAAAACAAAAGTAGATCTAAGCAAAAAAATTATACCACGTTTATTAGCTCATCATATGTTATCTTTGAGCGAAATATCAAGGTAGTCATTTTTTGGACCATGTGCCACCACTCACTCGGTCACGAAAAAAAGGCGCTCTTAAAAGCAATTCTCTGAGTGTTTCTGACCCATAAATGTTCTCAAAGATGTGCGAGTTCTAATCAGATGTTAAATGTTCACGAATACGTGTAGCAAGAGAGGTCGGTTTGTCTCGCCGACATAACAGGCGCTACAGCCTGCGTAAGAAAAATTTTAAACAACACGGGATCGTGATAATTTAGAAATGGCATCTTTGGCACTAAATAAGTTCTTGATCTTGAAACATGTTTTGCAAACTTAAAACTGTGTGTTTTTATTTCAAAGTAAAGTTTTAAGTTGTAAATTCGCGTGACAGTCGCCTTATTGGGAAAACAGAATAATTGAAATTATATGCTCTGCAATATTGAGTTTTTGGTTAACTAACTGACTGTGTGGAGGCCACATATGAACAGGAAGCTTCTGTCAATCATTTCAACGATGCTATCACGTGGGATACTAAAAAAAAAAAAAGAAAAATTACTCTAAAGAAAAAGCCAGGTAGAAAACATAAAACACCTACTATGTTAACTAACGAACCCAAAGAACAGAGAAGAACAGGAAATAGACAGACAGAACACAGAACCCATTGAACGTGAAGGGG
The DNA here is from genome assembly GCA_019787425.1 of Platygyra sinensis. Lineage (NCBI taxonomy): Eukaryota > Metazoa > Cnidaria > Anthozoa > Scleractinia > Merulinidae > Platygyra > Platygyra sinensis. The sequence goes on from JAHPZR010047984.1 coordinate 29,049, forward strand.
TTTCAGTCTGACCTGGTGTTCGCATTCTTGTAGCTAGAAGGACTTAAAGGAGGCTTGGAAGGGATTTTCCTTGCTGTAGTGTTAGTGAAACGATGGAAGATTACAAGGAAGGATATTTAATCACGGTGTGAGCAAACTATATGTCTCCTTGCAACTCTATTGTTAGACTATACTTTTAGGGTACTTGTGACGTCATATCAGTTGCTATGGCCAACGTACAAGGTCCACATAAACGTCCACTAAATTTCAGTTCTTGCGAATTATCTGAAAACCTAATTCAGTGACCTAACATTTTTATTTCAATGTTGGAAAGTTCCCTAAATTCTTCAATTTTTCAGACAGTATGGAAAAAGTAATCTAATAGAATTGAGTATGGTTAAAAGAAAATTTTATTTCCGGTTCGCGCGATTTTACGCAACATTTAACTTCCGGTGTGCTGATTTTTGATTCATTCAGCTGATGACGGCTGATGAGTGCATCTTAGCCGGGAGAAAAACGAGATCATAACTTCGCCGGGGGAGGGGACGTTGGAGGTTGCGGAGGAGGAGACGATGGCGGAAACGGTAACGGGGACTTTGACCAACATGCTATTCACAACACTCATAATGATATGCGAAGTTGAAATACACCTAATAATGGGGTTTTCATGGCTGGATGGGCAGTCTCACGTGCGATTATGTAATCGCTGATGATAAATTCTGGTTTGGCGCGAAAATAATTCATTCTAGCTCAGTTTTCAACGGAGCCACGAAGAGGTGAGCTCTTTTCGTATTGAGATACGACCCACGCGAGTTTTCTTTTCTTGTACAACTGATTTGCCATGAGAGGCGATCAACCTGTAGAACCTGAAGTTCAGCTGCTGTAGGTGATCCTGTGGTGCTAATGGGAACGTGGCTCAACCTCAGGAACTGGAGGTAGGCCGAGGGAATGCTGAAAGGATTTTGGACGGACAGCAGTCTGTTATCGAAACTTGTTCCTTTGGTCGTCGATTTAGTCGGCGTTGTTAATTTGTGAATTAGCGGTCGGCGTCTAGTTTGGGTAGGAGAACACCGCAGACTCGCTTATTTGTATTTCCTTCGGCTTATATGGTCGTTGGATGGTTACAAATGGTGCAAGCGAGGTAGCCGATTACTTCGGCGGTGGCTAGTTGGTTCACTAGCGGCCGGCGTCTAGTGTGGCTAGGGGAACGCCGAAGACTCGCTTAGTTTGGGGAGCTGGGGTGGCGCAGTGGTGAGAGCGCTCGCCTCCCACCAATGTGTCCCGGGTTCGGTTCCCGGACCCGGCGTCATATGTGGGTTGAGTTTGTTGTTGGTTCTCGCCCTAGCTCCGAGGGTTTTTCTCCGGGTTCTCCGGTTTTCCTCCCTCCTCAAAAATCAACATTTCTAAATTCCAATTCGATCGGGAATTCGAGGGCCACGGGTTTGTCAGTCGAAGACTGTTATGTGCTACCCTCGTTAAACAAAGTCAATTTATTTATTTATTTTATTTATTTGTATTTCCTTCGGCTTATATGGTCGTTGGATGTTCACAAATGATGCAAGCGAGGTAGCCGATTTACTTCGGCGGTGGCTAGTGAACTAGCGGTTGGCGTCTAGTGTGGCTAGGGTAACGCTAAAGACTCGATTATCTGTATTTTCTTCGGCTTATGTCGTTGTGGATGTTTACAAATGGTGCAAGCGAGGTAACCGATTTTCTTCGGTGGTGGCTCGTAGGTAAACTAGCGGTCGGCGTCTAGCTTAGCTAGGGGAACGCCGAAGACTCGTTTATTTGTATCATTTCTTTCGACAAATATGGTTGTTGGATGTTTACAGATAATGTAAGCGAGGTGGCTGTCGTATTTTGACAGTGGCTGATTAATCAACTAGCGGTTGGCGTCTAGTTTAAACTAGGGGAATGCCGCGGGCTAGCTTGGCTTGTATTATTTCCTTCTGACGGGGTGGTCCAGAGCTCCATTCCTCCTCTGGGGGTGGTCGTTGGATGTTTACAAATAATAGGGGCGAGGTATCCGATTTATTCGGTTGGACATGGTTGGCAAACTAGTGGGTGGCGTGTAGTTGAACTAGTTAAACAACGCGGGTTTGTTTTATTTGTATTTTCTCTCTTGTCATAGCATGTATAGACGAGGGAAAGAGAGAGAAAAGCGGGTTTCTCTGTTATACATGAGGCCTGCAAGGAGGTTTTTTGTGCATGGCATTACGTGCTTTACACATCGGGTTGTGAGGTGGTTTAGAGCCTCTCTGTTTCTTTGTAGAGATTGCGTGAGGAGGTTAGATAGTTGAAGCAATCGGTGAAGTTGGTTATCAACACGATGCTTCAAAATCTCTTAGAACGGATTTTGACCTATGCGACCCGTCCGTTGTCAGAATTTAACAACTATATGAAGTTCTGGATATGCTGGATATTCTGCATAACAAAGCCGCTGATGGCGATCATGAAAAGAAGGAGTACTATCGGTTCGTTTATCACACAGCTAGGGAGAAGGTGGATTCGTCCAAAGATCACTTCAAGGATCTTGTTATGTGCTTGCTAGGAGACAAGGACCACGAAAAGGTACATCGTGAGTAAAGTAAAGAAATCACATCGTAAGAAATTGCGGGAAAGGGAGGATAGAGGTGCCAGTGTGGCACGTTCTACACGCCCTTTCAACATGCGACGTTATTTTTGTAACAGGCGCGGTCATATAAGGCTAACTGCTCTGATAGGAAGTCCAGTCATACCAAACTGTCCTCCATATCAGACAAGGAGATTGTGTTCAGACCGCACCGGAATTATTAAGGTTGATAGGCACTGTGTGCTGTACGTTTGCTTTCCGCAATACTAAACTGGTATCTTTTGTGTGTTGATATCAATCTGGTGAATATTTTTACTCTGTTTTGTCAGTATAGTTATAACGACTTTGAAAAAAGGGTATCCTTGATTCAAGGGCCCTCCAGCCTCGCTGGTCAAAGCTGTTATCTCTCTGCTGACTTTGACGGGGTGGTTTTGAATTATGATGGTCCTGGATTTTGGGCCAATAAGTGTCTTAGGTGTTTTTCCCTGCCCTTTTGTCTAGGGAAAGATGTGGCGTTTGGAAAACTCTGAGTCTTTTGACCGTCGACTGTAGGAGTTACAAGACAATGACATTGCCGAAATCCCAATGACCTGGGTTGATTGTTTCGGCAATCCCCGTCAAGGTCAGTGGAGAAATAGCAGCCTGTGACCATGACAGATTACACAAAATGCGGAAGGGAGAGTTAATTGGTGATATTTCGGAGTTGTTGTTCCGTGACCCAAATCGCTTTCGAGCTGGGAAGTTACATAATCATTTCGAGTATTGGCGGTACATCGCACAGGAAAGCCCTTCTCCGCAGCAAGCACAGATTCTCGAATAGATAGGTCTCAATTCAGCCGTTTTTTAGGCATTTTAAAGGAAGAGAATCGTACCATTCAGACAAGCCTCCGATGAAGGCGTT
>JAHPZR010047984.1:37500-48315 GCA_019787425.1 Platygyra sinensis
CAAGAGTTGGAGGCTGATGCTATTTCATGTCTCTGTCTGATTTTATTTTAGAATTATTCTTTCTATTTCCCGCCATATGGATTTTTTAAATGGTAGTGTAATATTATTCCAAGCCATGTTCTACTCAGGCCTTTGATGAATTAATGAGAACACTGCCAGGACACTTCTATCAATGGCTTGCACGTTCAGAACTCGGAGGTTTTCTCTTCACGCACAAACCTCTTCCTTTATGCGATTTTCACTATGCTAACAATAACAGCAATTATTAATCACACAGTCGATCCTCAGAGCACCAAGTTTTCATAGACGGTTATCATCTCCGCCTCTTTGCCACAAGCTGCATGTAAAATAACTTGGGACTTCTCAGCTGTCACTAAATTCAACAATACATCGAACAAGCATCTTGTTAGAATATATCCCTGCCAATAATAACAATAACAATAACAATAACAATAACAATAACAATAACAATAACAATAACAATAACAATAACAATAACAATAACAATAACAATAACAATAACAATAACAATAACAATAACAATAACAATAACAATAACAATAACAATAACAATAACAATAACAATAACAATAACAATAACAATAACAATAACAATAACAATAACAATAACAATAACAATAACAATAACAATAACAACAACAATAACAATAACAATAACAATAACAACAACAACAACAACAACAACAACAATAACAACAACAACAACAACAACAATAACAACAACAACAACAACAATAACAATAACAATAACAATAACAATAACAATAACAATAACAATAACAATAACAATAACAATAACAATAACAATAATAATAATAATAATAATAATAGTCATAATAATAATAATAATAATAATAATAATAATAATAACTGTTTATTCACAAATCTATGCGAAAAGTAAAAAGGAGATAAAATAGGTTATCCCTTACTAGTTTATCTCCTGATAATAAAATACAAACATACATAAATTATTTACAACTCTCTGCTCATCCGATAAAACTCTAAATGCAACATAAAACTCAAGCTGGGATATTACAGCGTGAAATAGAAAAATTACTCGAAATAAAAAACCAGAAGGAAAGGCATAAAACACCTTTAATGTTACCTAGCGAACCTGAAGAACAGAGAAGAACAGAACACATACACATAGAACATAGAGGTCATAGAATGTAGAGAGGTTGTAATCTTGTAGCTAGAACGGCTTTCACTACATGTTTCCAATTATTAACAATTAAACTAGACGCATATTTGCGTTCACTCGGGCTTTATGTTGGGGAGAAACTGTGGTTTTGTTGCACGTTGTTTCGCAAGTATTTTTTTGTAATTATATAGTTTATCTTGTAACTGTTTCTGTATCGGTATGTTGAAAATGCAGGGTTATTACTTATGTATACAAGTTGAAAACATAGTTGTTATGTAGGCTGAAGACATGTTCCTGGGCTGGGTTGGGGGGAGATAATGCCCCCCATATATTATGGGCTATTGTTTCAAACATTTTACTAGCAACCATTTATTTCATTATTATTTTTTTTGAGTTTCTACTTGAGTAAATTCCTTTGCTGGTAGATAGGGTATGTGGTTCTTAATGAATAACATCGATTCGCATTCCATCGAGTGCGCTGTTTATAATGTTTATAAACATAGGGTTCTGAGACTGCGCAGTACGGACTGGAAATCATCTTTAACAGATGATTCTAGGTTGAGGTTGCTGGTAATCATCAACAGGTTAAAGTGTTAGGGCGACTACACTTTTTAACTTTGAAAACCAAATCCTGTTATTTCTTATCAGGAATAGAATTGTAAAAGTCATTGGTCAAGGTTATTAGCATTTGAACTATGAATATTTTGGGTTGAGGATGTTTTTCATGATCCCATGTAATATATTATAGCCTATTTTGTACAATTAGTCTCCAATTTGGTTGTTTGAATTTGGAGTTACAGGGCTAGTATACCTCAGTATAAGTAGTTTTTTATTGGTTAGAGTAATTGTGTGTAATAGTTGGCTGTGAAGTTTGAGTTTTTTGTCTTCTTTTGTTCTTTATCAACTAGTGCAGAGTGAATAATGTTTTTTCTTCTATGGGCATCAAAGAAATTGTCATCCATCATGAATAATAAAAATATTTTTATTTGTAAAGAATTAATAATTTGAAAATTTCAAGTTATCTTTTGTGAATCATTTCATGTTTTAAAAATTTACAACTGTAACAGGAACTTACTCCTTCAGTCTCAAACAAATTTTCTAAATTTAGTTCAGTTCCAAAAACCTCTATAGTTATTGGAAGATTACCCGGTAGCTGGTAATAGCTGATTGTGTTCTAAACTTGAGTTACGAAACATGTTTTTGCCATTGTTGACAATGGTGGGTAAGGATGAGTTGTAATTCCAGTAATTGCATGATTTAATTGCAGAGTAGCAAAGAGAGTAACTTAGATTAAAATTTGTGGTTTCATTCACACGGTATTGAGAGACCATCCTATTTTGAATATTCTCAATTTGTACTCCTCTCACTTCAAATATATCATTGTTATGTATACTTTGAAAATAATGGACTAAACTATCAAGGGACGGTACTTCAAGAAGAACACATGTACCTTGAGGCTGCCCTCTACCATACAAATCTCTAGCATGCGAATCAAATATTTTGAACCCCATATTACCATTACAATAGATTGCAACAGCAATACACCTCACTGTTAATATGAAATTGGTGTAGTTTTCAGATCTAAGCAACTCAAAGGCTCTTTGTAAAGAGGTGCAGTACTGATATCCCTGTATAGCAGCATCTTGGTCTACAGTATCAGAGTAGCTTTCACTGTATTCCAGCTGATAATCAGTATCAAACACATTTAATGCTGTTGGTAATTCCGACTGCATTAAAAATGCGTGTCTGGCTAACCGTGACAAACTTGAATAACACTGATTTCCAATATTCATTATTTGTATAAGATCATTTGCAGAGCTGATCCCATGTTTGTTATTGTAAATCAAAGAGCACAAATTAATTGCAACACATTGTTGTCCTGCATTCTGTCCAAAAACTAACTCGTTACCTTGACTATATGGAGCTGCTATTGTTTTGTTAGGGTCAACATAAATTATATTGGAGGACCAGGATTTTTTTCTATGTCTCTACTCAATTTACAGGGGCACCCAACGAGAATATAGTTCAAAACCACTAAAACATAGCATTGTTGAAAGTATTTTGGTATTTAAACGGTAGATATACGCATATTTTTATCCCCTAAAAATTTTTCATCTGTTCGGATTTCCTAGCTGAAAGTCTAGTGATCCGAAAATTATAGGGATCAAAACTTACCTTTTCGAAAATTTCAGCCAGAAAAAAGGCTTTCTGCTTTTGTTCCTTGGACTTTTCAAACTTCTTATTGGTATTCTGCTTGGTTCACGATCGCGTCTACATACACGATGAGACTTTAGTTTATGCTTCTCTCGATTAACATTACATAACTCAGTTGCGAACAGGTCAAATGAGTGTGTGCTTAACATACATGGGCAGACCGACAGACCAGGACATTTAAGCAAAACTGTCTCGGAATGTCGTTGTTTTGTTTTTCGTTATATCATTTTTGGCCTAGATGAGAGGAGATTTATTGAAAATGGAGCAGTTCCATTGTGTTCGGATTTTTTAGAACAATGGTAATTTGGTGGAAACTTTAAGAGAACGGTATTTTATTATCTGAACTTATGAGCTGTTGTTTTCTTTGATTTTACACTTCGTCCGAAAACGTAGCAGTGTCAAAATTCAGGTAATACCGGGACAAGATTGACGGAAATAATAAACTCGCCAGAAATGAATTTTGTTGCTAAAAGCATCTCCTTAACCGCCGGCAATATATATCAATCGAATCTAATTTTTCTTAAGGTGAGGTGTTAAAGATCAGACCTTTGGAGATAATAGTTGTGGTTAACACACACCTTCTGCCCGAGGTTTCCTAATGGGTTTCCGGTCAGGTCATATCTTCTGGTTACATTACAAATGTTTATGGGGAAATTTAATTTAATCAAGGAAATCGCGAACTGCGAAACATATGGTTTACTTTCAGACGTTTTTTTTTTTACTTTGTGATCTAAAGCTTCGTTTTAAAAGAAGTAGATGGAGTCTGCGATTACGATTAAATGTCAGTGGAGCGTGCACTTCCACCCAATTTCACTATAGTAAATAGCCGCTGTATAACGCCGCATCTTGTTTTGAAAAGAAAACGGCTTTTGAAACTTTGTACCACTGAAAGTAATTAGGTGTCACAGTTACCCACGGAAGTTGGCCCTACTTGTTGCCGTTTCCCTCATATATCTCCCGGGAATATCTGGTACCAGCCTGTTTATTACAAAAATGTGCGGCGAATTCCTGTTTTAGCAGCTGGGTCAAATCCAAAGAAATTGAGACGCATTTCGAGTTAGCGGGGGAGTTCCTTCGACTGCGTTATCCGAGTTCGAGATACCGGGGTTCTACTGTACGTTTTGCTTTAAATAAAAAGCCTTACATCACACGCCTCAAATTATTTAGATAATCAGTCAGCTGTCGCATTTCACCTTCAGGAATGTTAAGTGAGACAACCGGGACGTGAAAACACAGATAACATGGCCACGATTAATTCTTGTTTCCGGCTAGCGAAAAAAAGAATTGCTTTTGTTCAGCTTGGCAGTTATGAGCTTTCTCTTAGAAAAAGAATGTTTTCAACATTTAAGAGAAACGCACTTGGGAAGAGAACAATTTTTGAGGGATGCTAAATCGCGGTTTGAGAAAGGAAACGCAAAAGTGGCGATGATATTCACCGGTAACCTTTTTATTATTTTTTTGTTTTGAATGTACGTTCCCGCAGTGTGGCAACTAGAACTCAAGGGAGAATATAAATGAACGTTTTATCCAGCTAAAATATATAACTTTTAATTTGTTTGAAGCCTTCAACCGAAACTTTACCGGCGCCTACAGCTATGAACAATACCATTTTGCTTTAATGAGAACACTTAACGCCTAGCAGCACACGAAATAGAACTTTATGAAACAAATTTAATATTCACAAATTTCCGCTTCAGTAATCAAATACGCATGTACTCATAAACAAGCTAGAAGCGTAAAAAAAGTATTACTTTCTATACAATTGCCCACAGAAGATAAAAAACAACTATAAATCATTTAAATGGGGGAAAGGGTCGCATTCATACTAAAATTCCAACTGTTGTTTAGGTTATCTCTTGTATTTATTAAGACAACTGTAAGTTCAAAGGTCATAAACTTTAAGCAAGTACCGTAAATATTTTCGGTCGTCAAAATTCGCAGTTTGAGTTGCCCCAAAATTTTATTTCACAGAACGATAGAGGAAACCTTAGTCTTTCTATAGCATACCACCTTTATAGCGGAATCCATGTACCAGGTAGGGAATTTTGCCGTTGAAATTTGCCAAAATCGAGCTTTCTGATGATGGTGTTTGGGAGGGTAAATTTGAAAATTTTTTAAAAATTCAGGTTTGAATCTTTTCGAATTCTAATAACGGTACTATGTAAAGGAAGGGTCATTGAATTGTGTAATATCGAAATAGTTTTGATATTTGTTTTAGTTTTCTCACACGAGTCGCAAATACGAAGCACATTTTTCAGTGGTTCGAGGGCTTCTCCGAGGGTGAAAATTAAAAAATCGCTTTTCTTGAAAAATATAAATCCAAACGAACAGAAAGTTGTATTTTCTTAAATAGTTTCCAGAGGGCTTTCTTGTGAAAAAGTTTGAGGGAATTCGATTTTTGCATTTTGCACACCTATCCGTAGTATTTATAGAAAGTCACTCTTAAGATCTTACAAAACTCTGCACTTGTGTGGATGTGTTTGTGACGTCTTAAGATCTTGCAACACTCTACACTTTTTGCCCTCTGTGGATGTGTTTGTGACGTTTTAAGATCTTGCAAAACTCTGCACTTGTGTGGATGTGTTGGTGACGTCTTAAGGCCTTGCAAAACTCTACACTTCTTGCGTCCTGTGGATGTGATTGTAACATCTTTAAGATCTTGCAAAACTCTGCACTTGTGTGGATGTGTTTGTGACGTCTGAAGATCTTGCAAAACTCTACACTTTTTGCCGACTTCTCTGGATGTGCTTGTGACGTCTTAAGATCTTGCAAAACTCTGCATTTCTGGTTCGAAATGTGTGTTTATCTAACAAGTAAGGGAGCGTTGAAAGTTGTCTCTTTGCAATACAGGTGGAAGCGAGGACGTTTTCAGCTGAACGGAACATATTCTTGATGAAGGTCGCCAACCAAGTGGTTTAAACATGGCTGGATAAAGATAGCTGAGCTGGGTGAGGAAAGCTAAAAGTAACGTCTGTATGGATATTGATCATCTGAACGAAATTGGCACTTCTGTTGAAATGGCGATACATTCGTTCCTATATGATGTCCTTTGAAGTAAAAATGATGTGATAGGGTGTGTTCACGTACCTGCAAGAAAGTTGACCTACAAAAATGGAAAACGCCAAAAAGGGAAGAAACTAATTACATGTAAAACTGCAATCCCATATTCTACTAAACAGCGTTGTTTAGATGTTACAAAACAGGGTTGTTTAGTACTTTTTTGGTTGCTTTCTAAAAGACTGCCTGACGACTGGTTGACGGGAGGTTGATTTTATTTTGGTATTTGGTAACTCATAATATGTCGAGCTCTGTTTCAACTCGAACTGCAGCTATGGGAACAAGTTATTCGCTGGACTATTTTTCTCTTAATTGCTAGTCCCTACCATTGCAACTCAGAGAAAACTTGAATGCCATTTAAATCAAAAAATCACTTACGGAATTTAGAGCGGTTTTCAATTGTGTGTCGAAAAAAAAAAACAATCGCGCGGAAATCGTAAACAGTATTCGCTTCCCATTGGTTGAAAAAGTGGCGCTAGTTTTGCTGCCCAAACACGGAGTGAATCAATGCAAAACCGAAGTAAACGCAAATCACTTTCGACGCACACTTGAATACTGCTCTGGAATTTTCTTTTTTTTGTCAGTTATCCGGGAAAACGTAAAACCCAAAAATTTCAATTACTTTTTTGTACTTATTCATTCTGGGTCTCGACGTTGTCGTGTATACTCTCAAGCTTTTTCGTGCAGCTTTTTTTTTTTTTTTTCCTGAAACAGCAGTGCATTCTATATTCGATTTTTACCGATAACCCCCTAGATGCGATTTCTCAGAAGTTGGATTAAGGTCATGGAAAAGGAAAAGGAAAAGGCAATCCATTCCTGGCTGCTTGCCAAGTACGAAACTGGTGAAGAGACTGACGTTGTTATGAGAGAGGCCATGTGGTACGACTTTGTTAATGGTATCGATTTTACTCGAAGCGAAACGCAGACATTAACACTACAAGAACGACCTAAAGGAGAACCAGAAGAGATGGAGTTTTCACATGCATCACAAGAAGAGGCGATATGAAGAGTTCGATTTGTAGCCTTGCACTTCAACAAGGGAGAAGAATGTTCACTGTCAGGATTTGATGACAAGTAAGGAATTTCCATTGTAACAAATCGTTGCTGTAGCGACATCTGCCTATTTGTTTATACAACTGAGTGTACCACGACAGTCTTTTTGCCTTGAGATTGGCTTTTTAAGGTCGGAAAGGAGAAAAATAAAGTCAGTACTGTAAATTCGTTTAGTACAAAGCCTATATTTCATTTTTCTAAACTACATTAGACTAAAATTTCCGTTTTGATGGGAACTGGGACATTTCCTCACAATTGCTGGCTGGCAAAACATCTTCTTTGAATCCTATTTGCTGGGAACAGTTAAATATTTAAAAACTGTCCTGGCTGAGAGTTAAGTCTTGTGCAAATTTCCTTGCTGGCTGTGAATCCTAGAGACTGAAGCTTGCTGGAACTGAGGATCGGTTTTGTTTTTCCCACGAAAGTTAATTATTAATCAGTTGTGACTGCATTAATGTTATTTTGTTGCGTGGATGGATAAGAATCATTTTTAGAAAAAGAAGTCGTTGAGCACTCCTGATATAGCATGTTTCTCGATGAAAGGTTCACTCATAAATGTTCGCTCATAAAGAGATCTCTCGTAAGGTTTGCGGATCAACCCGTTCCGAAAGCGCTCCTCATCTTTTAGTGTCGGTCTACCGCGAACGCTGTGTGCACATTTTGTATCCGTTTTGTATCTGTACACAGTATTGGTCTACCGCGAACGCTGTGTGCACATAAACTCTTGTCCGTCCGCCATTACACCATGCCATGTGCTCATCAGTAAAATCTTCGCGCATGCGTATTAATTAAAGAATTGCAAACTGTGGCTGAACGAAAAAAACAAACGAAGCCGAAATTTCAACTCGGGCGTTTCCTTTGGAAAGCCCGAGTAATTAAATTAAAAGCAATTCAAATGATTTTATTTCTAGCTTCTCTGAAAATGAACGAGTTAAAAAATAATGATTATGTTTTTAACCAGCTGTTTGCAAATTAAGACGGACGAGCATTTTCTTTTTTTTACTGATCCAAAAAATACCGTTGTGGAAAATTTTAACGCAACGGTCAAATACATGATGTTTTATTCTGACAGTAGCTTTAGCGGGGCATTTATAAACTGACAAACTCTGCTATGTCGAGTTTTAGGTAACTACTCTCAGATATATTGGTGTTTTATCAGATGTTACAGCCGAGGTGGCGATGTTTTTGTGGTCTTAATTTTCTCAGAAAGGAAAATATTTACAAACTGGCGCCTAATTTACTCGGTGTCTGTTAACCGTGTAGGAACATATAAAAACATAAAGCTTCTGTCAATCATTTGCAAAACGTATTACGTGGGATGCTCAAACGCCGGTTTTCCCTTCACCTGCCGCTCATACAACAGAAAACTCTAACTGGGATATTATTGAGGAAAAAGAAAAAATAATCTCTGAAGAATGAGCCCAGTGAGACGAAACACGTAAAAACTTTCACGTTTTCAAGCAGACCTGAAGTGTTACCCATCAGTTCACCCTTGATCCAAAGAACTCAGTTACAATTATTCCTTGAAAAGAACACATACATGACAGCCACACAAAATTTTAATTCATCCGTTGTATGTAAAGTTCACAAAATATTCTACTTATCTACTTGCATTCATTTGTACACTCTCGAGCTCATTAATTTCAGGAAATTTCATTTTGAAAACATAATGAATTTGATTGAGCACTGTAAGCCGTAAATGCGAAACCGAGCCACTACTTCGGCAACTCTGAAAACTAGTAACAGACTCTACTGAGGCATCAGACGATTTTTAAATCGAGCTTAGTTAATGGTGGGATTCTAACACTGGACGTGCTTTGTTACGGGAATATTATTTCCTGTATCGCTAGCTTTCATAAGCTACACAGATGCAAGCATTTGAAAAATCTTTTCGTGTTTTTAATTTAACTTCAGTATCTTATCCTCATGTCATTGAGTGTAAGAAATCATATGGTATGTATGCATGGCTCATATTTTGCGAGTCTTAAAGAATATAACGTTCTTTAAAAGAGCGCACATGGATTCTTGAGAAAGCGTCATGACTCTGCAGAGTAAACTCATAACACGCCTGTGCGGCAGCCGTTCAGATAGGCCCTTTGCAGGATCTGGTCACATGGTACAGAATAAATTATGCTGGGACGCAAATGACGTTGTGGGACTTTCAAAAGAAAGGAAAGTCGGGCTGGACTGGTAAGAGTTCCTTTGTTTTGGAAGTTCCACTGAGTTATTTGCGCCCCAGTGTAATTTATTCCGTACCATGTGACCGGATCCTACATGCAAAGCGCCTATTACCGGCTGATATTGGAGATCTGGCAAAATTCCTTAAAGTGAACTACACAATTAGCAGGCTCTGCTAAGGCATCGGGATGACTTTTTATTGGGTATATTAAAAGGTAGGGGATTGGACCTCAATTCGGAGCCTCGCCGTTTTGAACTTTGTGAAGCTCCCCCCACCCCACCCCCCTCCCCCAGCCTGTAGGCTGTCATAACAGTCAGAAGCAATACAACAACAACAACAACTTTATTTATTTAACTACGCTGGCCACACACAACAAAAGCTGGTTTCCAGGTGGGCGCAGGTAAACACTGTCTAACTGACGAACCTTCCAATTAATATTTGTTAATTTCTTTCCAGCCAATGACGAGATCAATCCAAACATTCATCCCGCCCTCAGTAGAACATACTAGAGTGGCTTTAAAGTGCACCTAACCCCAAAAACTTTTTTTCGCTAAAACAATAAAGCTTATTTTGTGGAGTAATTAGCCGCAAAAATTTTTCGATTTGGTTAAATCTTTGATTTTCTATGGCTCGTCAAAGTACGTGAAATTACCGCCATTTTGGTGCACGACCGAGTTTAAGGGAGAGTGGGTCGAGGGCCGGATGTGACGTCAAATCCTGAACACGATGATTCTGAGATTCGCATATTTACTTGTTTCTGTGGGAAAGGCTGGAGAAGTTGTTGGAAAAAAATGCTAGCCAGGTGCGCTGTAGTGTGATGTAGCAACACAACAAACTTACAGGAGGTACTCCGCTTCATGCCATACCGTTTTATGGAGAGATGTCCTGAAGAGAAGAAACGTACAGAGTGATGACTCGATTCGTGCAAAGTAATAGCCGTCTAAGAGTTCGGTGATCTGTTCTATATTAAAAGTATTTAAAACCCGATGATCTCGCTCGATCCCTGGCATGGATTTTCAGAGAGAGGAAGGGATTTTGCTGACTCAATGACTTAAGCGAGACGAATTTGGAATAACCGCTTATCCATCGATTCATGCAGCCGTTGTTGCATCTGATCTGAGAAACAACAGCAGTCAGCCGACAGATAGTT
>JAHPZR010047988.1:0-7500 GCA_019787425.1 Platygyra sinensis
CAAATGTAATTCTCTCAATTATCTGTTGCGTTTTAAGTTATATCCGGAAGTGTTTATTTTAATGATTACAGCTAATTAGTGGATTTATTCTAACATCACCGTTTGTGGTTCTCAAATACTTTTTTTTAATTAACGTATGTAATTTCAATAAAAAAATGAGTGTTGTCACATGGGCTAGGATTAACGAGCTCTTTGTAACCAATCGCCTTACAATCTGGAATCCTGGGAGATATTAATCGTTTAGCAATGGTCGACGCCTGTGGTTATTTCTGACTCAGCGCGCTGGCGCGTTCAGGGCTCTTCGCCCGGATTTAAGTACTCACGGTCACTGTGGTGCTCTTGATGGAAGGCACATTAACTCTTACTAGTTGCCTGTGGGTATCTGTCTTCTAATTATCTCTCCTTCAAATTTTCAAGTTTTCTAAATCCATGAAACCTTCAACATTTCATAATTTTCCTCATTTACCTAGCCTTTGGGAAAATCTCTTCCCAAAGAATGCGCCAAAAAATTCACACAAAACCGACCACTTTTTCTCCTCGTCCCCATCCCATATTCGCCGGTTAATGAAATAAAACAAAGATTTTGGTGTCTGACTTGCCAACGTGACCGAGTCTATTGATCCGAAAGGCCGTGTATCGGAGACGTGCAAGAATCAGCCTTCACGAGTACCCCCGCCTTAAGGGGAACCTCCACTCCTACCTAACGAAATCACTTTAATTAAACCGGCAGCGCTATATTATTGCAAGTAACGTTTAGTTTGAATTTTTATTTCCAGAAGAGTGGCCATCGTGGAGAAAAAACGAATTTCGGGATCGCGTGGTTTTTGTTTTCATTTTCTGGGCGCCGCCATCTTGACATAATTGTGACGTGTCCTTGGTTTGCTCTATTGTTCTGACACAAGAGTATTTGTTGTCTTAAATTTAACAAATAGGGCAACCATTTTCACCGTCCACACTTTGTCAAGATGGCGAGCGCCCGGGAATTTGAAAACAGAAACTACGCCGATTAACTATATATTCATGGAGTTAAGGTAAACGCACTTTGGTAGTTTAAAACTGCAAACCAATTTGATTCGTCAAAATTATTTCGTGTGATTTTGAATGGGTGAACTTGTTGTCAGAGTGGAGGTTCCCTTTAACGCGATGCTTCATTTATTGCGATTTTTTCGTAATTTTTGGCAAACTCGCACTTCACATTATATTACCTACAAACCTGGTTCAGGGCGGCTTAGAAATTTCAGTAGAATTAACTGTGTCGGTGGGAGGAACGAACGAGTCATTGGCAAAATTTTAAAGAGCGACACAAAACAATCAAGACCTTTTGACCTCGAAGACGTCCAGGTAGAGGTGACTTCACTTGACTAATTAGATTTTGTAATGAACCAGAGGTGCTTTAACTAGAACAATGTAACCATCAGCGTGCATTAAATACATCGACATAATTAAATAACCGCCCATTTCCGAGTTGCCGTTACATCACAAACCTTAAATGTCGAAATGAGTTTTTGTGTCGGCACGTTCATTGTCTTGAAAAATCAATTTCATTTCATATGAAAGGTTGTTGCCCCAGGCCTCGTTTTGAAAACAGAGGCAAAAAGCAGCTCGTAAAATGGCTTCTTGGTTGCCGTTTGGGCCACAAAACATCAAATAATGGAACCAGTTTCTCGCCAAATCCCACAGCGGAGGGTAGCGTCGGGAAATCTATGACGCAAGTCATTTGAATTGAATGTCTCGGCTGTCGAATTATTTTGCCGAAATAAATGGCACTGTTTTCACTGCACATCCCAGTGTAAAAGATTTCCTCCAGCACATCTCCAGCAAATACTTGTATTCCTGATTATAATTATTCACATGTGAAAAACATCGTAAACTTTTATTTCCAGGGAAAAACTCACACAAAAGATTACCTTTCGCCTGTTTATTAAGCAGCAAGTTTTCTTGCCTGCTATTAACAAACATATTGACAGGCAGGAAAGAACCCCGGAAAAGTCTCCGCGTTCCCAACTATTTTTGCAAACATGTTGGGGTCATTGGAGAATTTAAAAGTTTAACCTCCTTTTCATTCAATAACTTAGCGGGGCTAGTACAATGAAGATACATGTACAACCGATAACCCTAATAGTCAAAACATGCTGTCTAACTATTCTATCGTTAAAATTCATTATGTACAGTTAATTGCCCATTCAACGTAACGCGTACAGAAAATCAGTTCAAACTTGTCGACTTCCTTCAGCTTCAAAGGAGGCTGACCAGCGAACGAAGCGACAGAATTAAAGCCAAGGAAATGATTGGCAAACAATATAGCCAAAACAACACACAATCTTGTGTTAAACTGGCCACAAAACATTCTCAAAAATTTAATTCTGTCCCAACGCTTAGGCGTGGCAACCCCCACCCACAGAAATAGAGGAATCCCGATTTTTTTCCGAGTCTCCAAGTTTGAAGAGAAACTTAAATTGGCTTCAAACTTGCGTAGGTCGAGACATCGCGGGTAAAATGACAGTTGTTCAAGTGAGCAGAGGGAAGACGGACTTTTAATTCGATCTATCGGGAGGATCGAAAAACAAGGGTTGGAGAGATGAGGATTTCACGATCTAGTACCTTGGTAACATAACTCTGCAGCTTAAAAACTAATAAATATCCGTACAGTCTGTAAGATGCTTTGTAACCAATGAGCACATTTTATACAAGTTAACCTCAGTAACAAGGGAACTTCAAAGCGTGACTGAAATGGTCTCAAATTAATTGTAAAATGGATCCATTCTTGACATAAAATATCTCCTGCTACTTGACGAAAAATTACAACAATATAGGGACCTTACGCAAAACACGACGGCAACGGGAACGAGAACGTCACGAAACAAAAGTTTAAGGTTATTCCTCATAATTGCATTGCGCATCCTTTCTGCGCATAATTTATGGCGTCATTTAGCGCGCGCTCTCGTGCACGTGCACACTGAAAACATGGCGGATTTTGCCTTGATATTGAGCTCTTTCAGTTGAAAAATGGCTATAGCTCACCAGCGAGCATGGGCACCCCAGTTTTTTTCAGTCATTGTAATCAACTTATCATAAACTTTGCTTGAGGAAAGACTGATCTGATTTCTATTGCTGAAAATTGAATAAATAGCGAAAATAGCAAGTAAACTGTGGTCTTTTCTATTTTGCCCTATGGTAACCATGTCAAGAAATTTGGTTGAAATTTTAATCAAGGATTCAGCTTTCTGTCTAAATCAAACTTAAAAGTTTATTTGTGTCAGATACAACGCATTGGACTCCAGTTTAATGCGTGTTCTCATGAGTCTCGGTCACAAAAATTTACAATTATTACTGGGAATGCGTTCTTGTAATAAGCGTTTAATAATGCCAAAATGGGTCATTTTCAATGTCCCAGTGCTCCTTAATGAGTATGGGCATCCCGCCTTTTTTATTTCAAAATTGAGTTCTCATATGATAAATATCAGTGGGCAAAGTTTGAACGAAAATCTATTGTCATGTTTATTTCAGGGAATTACTACTTAGCAGAACAATAGCTGTGCACGTCAAATTATAATTCTTGTACATTTCTTTGCCGTCTTCTGCAAACAACAACGTGAAATGACCAAATTCTGCGTTTGTGTGGAGAACCTTGAACACAACGGCTAATTTTTCGTAATTCTATTTGGACTGAACGCATTCGTAGCATAGTTCAGCAGGCAGGCACGTTTTAATACCGACAAAACACTGAATAGATCCAACATATGAGAAATTCCAAAGTAAAATAGAAACACATTTTTTACTAGGCGACTCACTCGCCCGTCGCCGTCGTAAATGCGTAGGTCCCAATGTCTCTTCGTCGACGCGGGAAATGTTTTATCATTCTCTCGCCGTTTTGCTTCGGACTGCCTGCTACACTCTTTTGAATTTCAAACACTTTGACATCCGTGTCATACCGTCGGAGGATCAATGTTCCTGACAAAAGTGTAGATTAAGTACTGTTAAAATCGAGCAGTAGCGTTTCATCGGAGTACAGAAATACGAGGCGTAAACGAGTGTTTTTAGACCCATAAAACACGTGCTGCGAGATTTTTGAACGGCTTCAAAAACATTCCACAAAAAGTGTGTCTTGGGAGTCGAACAAGGTTCAAATTGTGAGGGGAAGTTATTGGCATACAAGAAAAACGAGCTATGCCTTATCAGTATTCTTTAGATAAGAATACTAACGAGGAGAGTTTAAATATCGGGATATAAAGCACATGCACGTGACGCTTTATCGGTGTTTTGATAGGCTGTTAGGCTCATGAATTATTAAGGATTGTTCAACCTCTGCTAAACATTGTTTCTGCAACTCATCCACGAGGACTAATCAATTCAAAAAGCAAGTCTATCCAACTCCCGCCAAAAGGAGCGCGCGCATCTGGTCTTTCATTTAGGAGGTCCTGAATATCTCAATATAGGCTAAACCTCTGGGTTTCCTTTTTCTTAATAACTGTGCTTATTGTATCAGTGCTTGTTATTTTGAAATGAAGTATTGGATAAACAGATAACCTTAACACATGTACCACACAGTAAGGAAATAAATGTTTAGATCTTACCTGAGGTAGATAATTCCCCACATGTAGTTCTGAACCACATCTGAGTGCCACTGTTGGCCTACAAAAGAAAAAGAAAACATGAACAGGATTTAGAAAACACTCTTTTCTCGTCAAAAGATACTGTCAAGTAAGGAATCCTGGCATAGACACACCACGTGCTCTCAACAAAACTTTTAGTAAACGGAAGCGAAAGAGTTCAGATAGTTTTAAAATGTACCTGGTATTTTCTGATAAGTATTGGGTGGGGCACAGGTAACAGACCGACCAGGGTGCATGCTGAAGGAACTTGATAATCTCCGACTCGTCTGTCAAGCCCCTGCCACAAACATAACAAGTTTAAACAAACAAACAAACAAAAAATCTTCAAGAGACATCGCCAACAAAGGTGTTAAATAGATCATGAATGTTTTCATTTTAGAAACTCGTCGACCCTTATTCTGTTAGCTTAAGGGCCAAAACTGGACAGCAAATTATTCAGTTCCCTTGTGTTTCTATACATGTACTTGGTGTAGACTTCATTCACATACAGTGTATTAGTTTTGGACTCCTATGAACAAAAGTTCGATGTGCTATATCTATATTCAAAAGAAATGAGATGAAAATATTGCTAGCTTACTTGTCGATGCAAATCTTCTCCACTTGAGGAACAAGAACTTGGAGCATTCTCATAATTGTTTGGAGAGGAAGCTTCTGTTTCCAGGACTGGACCTAAAAAAGAAACAAAATTACAAAAAGGTAAAGATTCTACTAAAGAACTTGCTTCCACATGAAGAATGACGTCTCTCTCAAGCTGACATCCTTGAGAATCATTAAGAGTTTTGCACTCAGAGGTTTACACAGTTAATAGTAGTTAATATTTTGTTAGTGTCGTAACAGATCAGTGTCAACACCTAATTTCTCTTAAAAGTCAACATATAATGTCACGTTAAGTCAGGTGATGAGAAGAGAGAAAATATCAATTAAAGAAATTGTCTTCATGAACCACTCAATTCTCTAAACCAACTCTACAATAAAAGTAAGGCAATCAGTACTGAGAATTAATATTTTAAGACTGAGATTTCTATACTCACCCACTCTGGTGTTGCTACAAATGGTCCTGAGCTGGTAACAGAAGAGGATCGGCCAATAGACTTTCTCTCTGTACGTGATGTTCCAGGGGTACTGGGTGGGGTTGGGTCTCCTACAGAGCGCGCTTCTACATCACTGGACTCTGACTCGCTGGCAGGATTACGAACCTCTTTTACAGACACTGCTCAGACAAAGAAGAAAAACGAATGTTTGACAAATTGTCTTCAACTTACAATTATTGATCTTGCTCTCATTCCAGGCAGCTACTACTCTAAGTTTACTTTTAAAATTTTCATGCTGTACATGTAATTTCTTATTTGAGCAAGGGAGTGAGTGCAAATAGTCATTGCTATAAATCTTGCTCTTTGCAACAAGCCAATTCGAAGTTGCTTTTAACCTACATGTACGTTTTGCTCATATGGATATGAATTTGATCTGAAGGACAATGAATGTTGCAGAAAACTCATGTCATTTCGAAACAGAGGTACATGTAAGAGTCAACTGCACGGATCATTAACGTTTATATTAATTAAAAACACTACAATCTCTCTATTCCTCCTCCATCCGTTGTTGTTTTTTTCTTATTTTTGCTATTTTTTGTTTTTTTCTTCTTCGGATGGTGGAGGAATAGAGAGATTGTAGTGTTTTTAATTAATATAAACGTTAATGATCCTGTGCAAGTTGCTCTTACATGTACCTCTGTTTCGAAATGACATGAGTTTTCTGCAACATTCATTGTCCTTCAGATCAAATTCATATCCATATGAGCAAAACGTACATGTAGGTTAAAAGCAACTTCGAATTGGCTTGTTGCAAAGAGCAAGATTTATAGCAATGACTATTTGCACTCACTCCCTTGCTCAAATAAGAAATTACATGTACAGCATGAAAATTTTAAAAGTAAACTTAGAGTAGTAGCTGCCTGGAATGAGAGCAAGATCAATAATTGTAAGTTGAAGACAATTTGTCAAACATTCGTTTTTCTTCTTTGTCTGAGCAGTGTCTGTAAAAGAGGTTCGTAATCCTGCCAGCGAGTCAGAGTCCAGTGATGTAGAAGCGCGCTCTGTAGGAGACCCAACCCCACCCAGTACCCCTGGAACATC
Organism: Platygyra sinensis; assembly: GCA_019787425.1. NCBI lineage: Eukaryota > Metazoa > Cnidaria > Anthozoa > Scleractinia > Merulinidae > Platygyra > Platygyra sinensis. Next base: position 6,746 of record JAHPZR010047988.1, read on the forward strand.
ACGTACAGAGAGAAAGTCTATTGCCGATCCTCTTCTGTTACCAGCTCAGGACCATTTGTAGCAACACCAGAGTGGGTGAGTAATAGAAATCTCAGTCTTAAAATATTAATTCTCAGTACTGATTGCCTTACTTTTATTGTAGAGTTGGTTTAGAGAATTGAGTGGTTCATGAAGACAATTTCTTTAATTGATATTTTCTCTCTTCTCATCACCTGACTTAACGTGACATTATATGTTGACTTTTAAGAGAAATTAGGTGTTGAACACTGATCTGTTACGACACTAACAAATATTAACTACTATTAACTGTGTAAACCTCTGAGTGCAAAACTCTTAATGATTCTCAAGGATGTCAGCTTGAGAGAGACGTCATTCTTCATGTGGAAGCAAGTTCTTTAGTAGAATCTTTACCTTTTTGTAATTTTGTTTCTTTTTTAGGTCCAGTCCTGGAAACAGAAGCTTCCTCTCCAAACAATTATGAGAATGCTCCAAGTTCTTGTTCCTCAAGTGGAGAAGATTTGCATCGACAAGTAAGCTAGCAATATTTTCATCTCATTTCTTTTGAATATAGATATAGCACATCGAACTTTTGTTCATAGGAGTCCAAAACTAATACACTGTATGTGAATGAAGTCTACACCAAGTACATGTATAGAAACACAAGGGAACTGAATAATTTGCTGTCCAGTTTTGGCCCTTAAGCTAACAGAATAAGGGTCGACGAGTTTCTAAAATGAAAACATTCATGATCTATT
>JAHPZR010047988.1:10000-85000 GCA_019787425.1 Platygyra sinensis
GATGTCTCGACCTACGCAAGTTTTGAAGCCAATTTAAGTTTCTCTTCAAACTTGGAGACTCGGAAAATCGGGATTCCTCTATTTCTGTGGTGGGGTTGCCACGCCTAAGCGTTGGGACAGAATTAAATTTTTGAGAATGTTTTGTGGCAGTTTAACACAAGATTGTGTGTTGTTTTGGCTATATTGTTTGCCAATCATTTCTTGGCTTTAATTCTGTCGCTTCGTTCGCTGGTCAGCTCCTTTGAAGCTGAAGGAAGTCGACAAGTTTGAACTGATTTCTGTACGCGTTACGTTGAATGGCAATTAACTGTACATAATGAATTTTAACGTAGAATAGTTAGACAGCATGTTTTGACTATTAGGGTTATCGGTTGTACATGTATCTTCATTGTCTAGCCCGCTAAGTTATTGAATGAAAAGGAGGTTAAACTTTTAAATTCTCCAAATGGACCCCAACATGTTGCAAAAATAGTTGGAACGCGGAGACTTTCCGGGGTTCTTTCTGCCTGTCAATAATGTTTGTAATAGCAGGAAGAAACTTGCTTGCTTAATAAACAGGCGAAAGGTATCTTTTGTGTGAGTTTTTTCCCTGGAAATAAAAGTTTACGATGTTTTTCACATGTGAATAATTATAATCAGGAATACAAGTATTTGCTGGAGATGTGCTGGAGAAATCTTTTACACTGGATGTGCAGTGAAAACAGTGCCATTTATTTCGGCAAAATAATTCGACAGCCGAGACATCAATTCAAATGACTTGCGTCATAGATTTCCCGACTGCTACCCTCCGCTGTGGGATTTGGCGAGAAACTGGTTCCATTATTTGATGTTTTGTGGCCCAAGGCAACCAATAAGCCATTTACGAGCTGCTTTTTTGCCTCTGTTTCAAAACGAGGCCTGGTGCACAACCTTTCATATGAAAATGAATTTGATTTTCAAGACAATGAACGTGCGACAAAAACTCATTTCGACATTTAAGGTTGTGATGTAACGGCAACTCGGAAATGGCTTATTATTATGTCGATGTATTTAATGCACGCTGTTTTACATTGTTATTTTAAAGCACCTCTGTTTCATTACAAAACCTAATTAGTCAGGAGTCACTCTAACTGGACGTCTTCGAGTTCAAAATGTCTTGATTGTTTTGTCCTCTTTAAAATTTCCAATGACCGTTCGTCCTCCCAATACACGGTTAATTCTACTGGAATTTCTAAGCCGCCCTGAACCAGGTTTGTGTATATATGTGAAGTGCGAGTTTGCAAAATTACGAAAATCGCAATAAATGAAGCATCGCGTTAAAGGGAACCTCCACTCTGACAAAAAGTTCACTTCAAATCACACGAAATAATTTTACGAATCAAATTGGTTTGAAGTTTTAACTAACAAAGTGCGTTTACCTTAAATACATGAATTATAGAATCGCGTATTTTTGTTTTCAAATTTCCCGGGCGCCGCCATCTTGACTAATTGTGACGTGAAATGGTTGCCCTTTTGTTATCAGACAAAATCTCTTTGTGTCAGAACAATAGAGCAACCAAGACACGTCACAATTATTCAAGATGGCGGCGCCCAGAAAATTTGAAAACAAAAACACGCGATCCTGAAATTCGTTTTTCTCCACTATGGACACTCTTCTGGAATAAAATTAAAACTAACGTTATTGCAAATATTATATCCTGCGGTTTAAAGTGATTCTTTGGTAGGAGTGGAGGTTCCCTTTAAGGCGGGGGTACTCGTGAAGGCTGTTTTGACGTCTCTTACACGGCCTTTCTGTCAATAACTCGGTCACGTTGCAAGCGACACCAAATCTTTGTTTATTTCATTAACCGCTGTCGGTTTTGTGTGAATTTTTGGGGCATTTTGGGAAAGAGATTTTCCCAAAGGATAGGTTAAATTGAGGAAAATATGAAATGTTGAAGGTTTCATGGATTTAGAAAATTGAAATTTGAAGTAAATAATTAGAAGACAGATACCACAGGCACAGTAAGAGTTAAGTGTCTTCCATCAAGACAACACAGTGACCTTGGTCTTAATTCCGGCAAGAGCCTGAACGCCAGCGCGCTGAGAAGAAAACCACAGCGTCTCCATTGTAAAGCTTAATTTACCATGATTCCTGAGTTAAGCGATTGTTGCAAAGAGCTCGTTAATCCTGCCCATGTAAAACACTCATTTTTTATTGAAATTAATACGTTAATTAAAAAAATGTATTTGAGAACACAAACGTGATGTTAAATAAATCAAGTAGTTAGCTAATCATTAAAATAAACACTCGGATTAACTTAAAACGCAACTTAATTGAGAATTTCATTTGCACTTGACCGAAAAACTCAAATTAAAAATACTTTCAACACACTTAAATTTGGAATTTAAAAGTGTGTTGAAAGTGCTTTTTATCCGAGTTTTACTTTAAATTTGCAAATGAGGTGTAGTACTGTAGTACTTTCATAGCTTCGGCTAATACAAGATAATTGAAAATCGCTCGGTACAAGTACATTTGTTGTATAGTAGTGGAAAGACACTCGGCACTCGTTTCGATCTCGTGTAATATGTGCATAAGCTATCTTGATCACTTGTAAAAAGAACGCCAGTTAATTTAACTAAAACTCTCTTACTTTTATATCAAATCGACTTCTCTATTTGAAGTGGGAACTTAGCATGCGTTCTGTTTTATAAGGTATATTTTCTGAATGACACTACACAAAATTCTCTCAAAACAAAAACGTTTTTGCCATGTCAGCGTCAAATTCTCATACAATTCTCATAACTGTCTAGCTTTAACAGAATTTAGTGTGGATCTGCGAAGTGGTCAAGTGGAATTGGCTCTAAAATTAAAGGTCACACCCTTCTTGAGGTTATTACCTTTCTTAGTATTGATCAAAAGCAAATCACGTTTTTTAGTACCAACTTTGGAATGGTTGGATTCGCTACCTAAAGCTTTTGAAAATGAATAGTAAACTACTCTTAATATTACTTACTTCATTAATTTTACTTACTTCACTGATATGGCGCAAAAAATAAGCTTAAGTAACTACAAAAATACTTATTTTTAATTTAAAACGTTTTCTAACATCGTTCATGTCGCATCACACCGCACTCTCCTCTTCTCCATCCGGCAGCATTGCGCCTGCAGGGTTTCTAACTAGCGGTCTTCGCGCAATTGTTGGTGAGCCTCTCGGTGTAACATCCGGGGTCTGATCAGACTCCGATTCATCAGCATCCATGTACACATCCAGCAACTGCCTCATGGCATAGGCATGAGGATGATCGCCCTGCCCGACACTAGCAACGTACTTGCTCGATGCCTCTGTTCCTGATTCGTGAACGTAAATCTGCTCCACTTCGGATTTTCTGCGCTTTCTTCGTCGACACACCACAATTATTATGATCAGAAAGAACAGCAGGAAGAAGACAGAAGACACTGAAATGACGATTATTTCTATTGGAGTAAGCTTGCTTTCCTCTTCCTTGGTTGGACAACGCGGAAATGCGTCGTAAGTACCATACAACTCGCACGGCTCTATCCCAAGCACCTTCTGGCAGTAGAAACCAAATAGACTCACTGACAACTTGTGGTGTGAAAGGCTGCCAGAATCAGCAATGTCAGCGAGGCAAGACTCGTAATAAAATAGAGCTTGGGACACCAGACGAGTGCTGCAATATTTTTGTAGCTTTCCTTCGTAGAACCACTTATAACACTGGTTGAGGGCCTCCTCTTCGAGGGTTGAGTTCTTAAATGCCAGACTGTAGTTTGCTAAAGGTGTCATGTGTACTCCTGACGGGGCCCATCCAGGGGACTCTCCAGAATGGATTAGTAACTGTACAGAAGTCATATTAACGACTGGAGTTTCGAGAACGGAACTCGTCAGGTCAACAGGTATCGGACTGTACAAGCGGCCTTCAGTTGTCTGCCCCATTCCTTCATCAAGAGGTACGTTTAGCACCAGACCTTCACGGTAGTCATCGAACTTGACATTCATGGACCCTTGTACCTGCTCTATTGTCTTGGCATACTGCCATATCCTCAATTCGTCCAAAGCACCACGCAAGTCGTATTCACTGTCTACCATGTAGCCTCGCATGTAACGTCCCAGAACTAACAAACCGTCTAAAGATAACTGATTTCCAGTCATTACGCCAAAGGTTGTTGATTGTCGATGTTCACCATCGGAGAAAGCAAACGTTTGCAGCCGGCCATCGATTGTTCTCCATGTCACAGCTAAATGCGTCCAGACACCTTCGTTGATGTTAATACCTGGCGTAACGTGCTTTTTGTCCCACTTCACTTGCATTCCGTCTTTGCAAATGATAGCAAAGTCCCCATTAGTAGTGGCAACAGAAAATAGAGCGTGACTTCCGGTGACTTCCTTAGCAGCTTCCGTCCGGCTCGAGGAGCAAAGATGGGAAACGCTCGAGTCTGCATTTACTAAGCAGATCCACAATTCAATGGTAAACTCGTCGAGAAGTGGCAAGCTCGTGTTGCTTGCAAACATAACGGCTGTGTTGCTTGACGAGAACTCCAGCATGTACCCAGCTCCAGAGAAACTGCGCGAGGCATACTTGGTTGCCAGGAAATTGTCTTTATCCGTTATTTTGAATTGCGTGCTTAATTTTTTATCAAGGGTCTCTTGGCTAAGCTGATCATCTAGGTTTTCACTGTTGGAGGCATCAGCTGCGGTTTCGGGCAGCGAAACGTTTTTCTTGCTCTGTTCTCTTATCCAGCCGCTCTCTTTCTCGCCACAGATGCCATCTGTTTGGGCTCTCATAGGCTTTGGAACTTGAATAGCCGTTCCCAGGGTTCCGTTGTAGGTAAGTATGTTAAATTGAATTTCCTCAGGGAAACCAACCTCCAGAATGTTACTTGTGAGCCAGCGGTACTTGATATCAGCTACCTCAACCCAACCATCAGAGTTGGAAAGCTTCGAAGATATATTTCTTGTGATGTCAAGGCTCCTCGTTTCAATTGTCTCCAGATCACTGTAGCTGACCGACACCTCTGTTTTCGCGGTTCGCAGTGCAATTTCGCTAATTCGCCTGCAGGACATTCTGTTATTGCACGGAACCAGCAGTACTTGTGCGACGACTACAGATGAATTGAAAAGCTGATACGCACCGGGTGCTTCAAAGTGAAAATTAACTCCTGTTACACTTGTAAAATGCGGATCACCAAAGTTTATAGCCACTCCGGGTTCGGTGGAATTTAGTATGGAGGATTCTTCTGCAATGGAGCAGTCCGCACCCGTCCAACCGGCTGTACACTTGCTGCATGGCAATGGTGAGTTGGGATTGCTTTCATCAAACGGGATGGTGACGTTGCCATTCCAGTGTGGCTCACACTCACATGTACCATTGGTTACACTGCAAACGCCGTGTCCGTTACACGTTTCCCTCAACCCACCAGGGCAGAGGTTTGAACAGTCCTTTCCCCAGTAGCTCTGTTCACACTTACAAGAGACGCCTTCTGTCGCGTTTACATTTGGGATGGGATAGCCAAAGACGCATCGTGTAGCACAACGTAAACCGATCCAGTATGGAAATCGTTGGTCAACAAAGTGATGGCAAAGTTCTTTTGCAGGCCACTCCGTTAGTGTTAGAGCACTCTGGCAAAAATCGGCGAAAGAAACGACAGCGTAAACAGCGGAGTGTAATTTCATGGATACTGAGATGTCATGGAGGCACACTGTGTAGTAAAACTGTGCCACCTGAAGACTAAGACCTTCGCATCGAGTGTACAGCGGTCCGCTAAGAATAAGACTGAAACAGAACGATTCTGCTTCTCGCCGTAAATGAACGTTGTCAAACGTAGTTCCTTCAGGCTTCAAGGGAGGGATGTCAGCATCCGAGAAAGACCAGTGTGGCTCATGAAACCTTATCATTAACAGATCACTTTTCCCAAGTAAGTCGCGAATGATCCTTCCTTCCACTTGGTTGAACTTCCAAAGGTGCAGCAGATCTGGATAAGTGTCAACTTGAACATTTAATCGCCAGTTAACTTTCACAAGGTCTGGATTGGTCCGTCTTTTCCAGATACGAAACTCGTCGATTTCACCGACAAAGCTCGACTCGGGGAGCAGAGTGTCTGAATCAGGGGACGGCTGCCACTGCCCTAACGCCAAGACTCCGCCATTTGTAAAGACCTCTCTGTCCAACTTGAACACTCGAACTTTAACGTCGCCAGAGGAACTGAAATGATAAAAGTGAAGGATACCAACAAGTTGTTTGAATACAATAGTAAGTTGATTCCACTGGTCGATTTCAAGCTTGAATCCGGTGTGGAAAACGCCCCCTTTGTAGACAACTGCCAATGTCACATTGTCAATAACAGCAAAGATGCTTTGGCTCAGATAGGAAAAGATGACGCCTCCTGATTGTTGGGCTTTTATGAGCATTTCAAAGGTCAGGACATCCACAAAAGGAAAAAACATAGGACCCGAGCGAACAGAATGATCCCTAAAGAATAGATTAAATCCAGCGCCAGTGGGTCTGCGGTGTTCTAGGTACTGTAAATACTTGTAAATGAACAATGTTTGTGACTCATTAACTACTGAACTAATCTTCAGAGAGGTGATGTACGATTCAAGACTGGTCGTCCCGTTAAAAGAGTGGTCTTCGCAGGAACCAAGTAGGCCTGTTACGTTTTGGCAGAAGATGGCTGGTACATTTATTGTTACACTAAGGCTGTGTCCCACAGTTAGCACAAACTTGATTCTGTTCGGACCGTATATATAAAACGTGACAGTGGAAATGCGTACCATGATGAAATCGGGGGATAGTTGAGTTCTGTGGTCAACTTGAACAAACTTGCCATTCAACCAAACCAAAGGAAAGACGGAAACTGTCCTTGAAAACGTTGTGATTGGTGCACGAATAACAATGTGGTTTCCACCGAGGCCAAACGAAAAGCCTGTAGTGCAAAGCGAGGTGTAGGTTGCATCTGTAACACATGGAGCCTGTCGAAGCTGAATGAAGAAATTGTACAAACTGGACTGCAACAGATAGAATTCACCAACCACTCTATAGGTAAAGCTCACCCCAAAGAATGTTGTAAAGTAACCATATCCTCCAATGGATGCAGTCACCACAGTTTTCGTTGTTACGCCGGTGACAAGCTTGACAGCAAATTGACAGTTTGTTCCATTCCATCCCGGACTACAACTAGTACAGTTTGCATCACCCTCCCAATTTACGTCACATTGACATCGTCCTGTGGTTGTGTCACACCATCCGTGTCCACCACATGTATTTAACAACCCGCCTGGACATATCTGAGAACAGTCACTACCCCAGTAGCCTTTCATGCAGATGCAAAGGTTACGGTCTCCGGGATCCGCAGTGCCAAAGATGCATTTCACGTTACATCTCTTTCCAATCCATACTGGAAAGTGAGCCCCAGGGAACTTGTTACAAAGTGACTGAGCTGGCCAGGTACTGGAGTTGAGGACTGCTTGGCAATGATCGGAGAAAGCGATAACGGCTACAAGGGCTGCTTGGATGTGGCCGGTGGTTGCTATGTCTTTCAGGCAAACGAGATAATGGAATTCCAGTTCAGCTTTCAAACGGAGGTCGCAGTAATCTTGAAGTGTGCTCTTGTAAAAAAGTTCGTAGCAAAAAGACTTGGCATCCTCCTCTAGCGTCTTGTTGGGAAAATGCATATCAAAAGGTTTTTGAGATGAGGTTAAATTCGTCTTAACGTCAGCATCAGAGAATACCCAGATAGGCTGTTGCCATGGAGATATTGGCAGATAGATATTTTCGTCTGTTACTAGGTTCACAATGACGTCACTTTCACCTTCGTTAATTTTCCAGAGCCCTGTGACATCGGGATGTGTGGGCACAACAGTCATACGCCAGTTTTGCAATATAAGAGCTGGATTGAATGCTCGCTTCCAGACACGGATTTCATCAATGATGCCAACGAATGAGTTCACTGTGAAGGTTTCATTATCTCCAGGCGACAGCTCCCATTGTCCTAGTGACAGAATACCGCCAGGTGTGAATGGATTGGAGGATAGAACGTACGATCTTCGCTGCACCTTTCCTTGAAAGTCGAAGTGATAAAACTCTAGTATTTGTGTGTTGTGATACCAAACAAGTGATACGTGACTCCACTGGTTGATAGTCACTTTGATACCCGTATCTATAGTCGTTTTTCCAAAGTGTATCGTGATAGAATGTTCTATTGTTATACCGAACGTTTGCAGGACTGCATAGGAGAAGACTGTTCCGCCGAGCTGGTAGGGCTTTAGGAGAATTTCAATTGTAATGTCTACGTTGGTAATAAATGTCTTCATAAGTGGTCTTGACGAGGTCCCCGTTTGGTTAAAGACCAGAGCGTACATACCACCGGATGGTGATCGTGTCTCGTGATAGTGTTCGAAAGTCAAAACAATGAGGCTGTCTATTTCAAGTACAAGAGCATGGCTTGCAATTTCTACATTTATTGCTGACTGGGTCGTGTTTCTGGGAATGATGCTCGCGTTGGAACTAACTGTAAGATCGTTGCTAGGATCATTATCGCATGACCCGAGTAAGCCAGTCGAGTTATAACAGTACGTTGACTTGACGTCTACTTTGAAGCTCAAATACCGCCCATCAATTCGAACGCGCATGACAAAATTGTCGTTCCATGCAATTTGGTAGTGATTGTATCCCTCGTACTTGAGTTGGATCCCAAGATGGAGGGAACCAAGATTTGTGACCAGTCCTGACAAAAGAATGAGCTTTCCGTTGACCCAAATAACTGGAACTCCATCAGAAGCATACGGGGCATGAAAAGATATCACGGTCGAGGAAACCCGTATCCCAATTGCATTGACACAAACCGACTGCAATCTGCAGGGCACATGACGCACTTGCACCTGGAATGACATGTTAGGTACATTTATGAGGTAGTATTCCCCAACGGCAACGAGAGTAAAGCTGTAGCCGTCAAAGGTAACGTAATGACCTCCAGTCGATGATATTGCAATGGAAAGTTGTAACCAGTTCAGAGACACCAGGGCAAGGGAGCAGTCAGAGCCAGTCCACCCTATCGAACACTTGCCGCAGTCCAGTGTTCCATTGTAATTAGCTTTACATTCACATTCCCCTGTAACGCTGTTGCACACTCCATTGTTATTACATGGTGTTGCAGCTCCTCCGGGACACGGGTTTGCGCAATCTGAACCCCAGTACCCACGGTCGCACACGCACGTCTCCGAGTCCTGCTTCTTACCAAAGACGCATTTCATGTCGCAACGCTCTCCAAACCAAATGGGAAAATCACGTCCAAGAAATTCATTACAAAGTGGTTTGGCTGGCCAGACCGTTAGGTTGTTGATGGCCTGGCAGTAGTCAGAATAGGCGATGATAACTTCCATCGACATGTACAAAGATCCAAAGCTTGCAATTCTTCGGAGGCAAAATCTGAAGTAAAACATAGACACGCCTGGTCCCAAGGAGTGGCAGTCTAAATAGAGTGGTCCCATTAACAACGTTCTGTTACAGAAAAGTTCAGCTTCAGTTTGTAAGGTTTTGTTCTCAAAGGGGAAATCTTGTTCTCTATCGTAGAAAGGCAGTTGCAACACTACATCTGAATACTTCCATTCCGGTTCTCTCCATGGCTTTAATGGAAGCTCGAGTTTCATACCAGTTACTTTATCTACAGCGTTGATCCCTTCACCTTCGTTAAACTTCCATGCATGCGCGAGATCTTGGGTTTCAACGCTCACCGATCTGTTCCAGGTCTGCAGAATGAACGCAGGATGGAAATAGCGCGTCCATATACGCACTTCATCTATGAATCCAGCAAAGAAGTCAACAGGCTGAATTCCGGAGCCGTCCAGAGATGGTATCCAACTAGCCAAAGCGATGATACCCCCTGGAGCAAAGATATCGAACCCAATTTTGATATCAAGTCGTTGCACCTGGCCTCCGAAGGAAAAATAGTAGAAGTGTAACACCAAAGTTGATTTTTGAAACACAAGGCTAATCTGGTTCCATTTATTAAGTTCCGAGGCGATATTTGTATGATACACGTTGTCTCCGTAGTAGATTGTGAACTTTCCACCTGTGTTAGTCACAAAAAAGGTCTTACTCGTGGCATATGATATGATAACCCCATATCGTACAGTTTTGAACATGACCTTTACAGTTATGTCCGTGAAAGAGAACGCTTTGTAGATTACTCCCGATACCACTGTAGTGTGGTCAAAATAAAGTGCGTACCCGGCATTTGCATCGCGATATTCTACAACGTCCTTGTACTTGTACTGGAACAAGCTGTGGCATTCTTTGACCTTGAGCTTGGTGGTAACAAGAGTTTTTACAACATCTTGGGTTTTGTTCTTGCTATCGGACACGTTCGTTTCAAATGACAAGTCCTCTGCTTGGTGGAAATTGTTAGGCTGGTTTCCGCTTACGTTGAACGTAAAGCTTCCTTCAGAACAGCTTTTAGTTGGATGATAAGACATGAGCGATTCCAGCAATCCCTGGTTACAAGAGCCTAGTAGACCAATGGCTGACTTGCACACCAAACCGCTTGCACTTGCACTTAAGGTCAAGTAGCGTCCAGTCACACGTATCTTCAGGTTCAGCCCTGCATACTTGACCTCCCAGAGATAAGCTGTGATCTTGTTGACTTCAAAACCGTACATTTGAAGAGTGATTGGATGCAAATCAATGTCGGTGACTTTATCATTTAACCAGACGATAAGGTTTCCACCAGATGTATACGGCCCATGCAAAACAACTTTGTGAGAAGATATTTTAAGCGCAATGGAATTGACGCAAGATAACTGTTGGAAGCACGATACCAGACGAATTTGCACAACGACGGACAGATGGATCGAGTAAATAAGATAGTACTCCCCTGTTACGTAAAGGCTGTAGCTGATTCCACTGAGTGATGTAAACTGTCCGCCAAGTGACACTGTACCAACTCCAACCAAAACACTTCCGGAGGGCCACTGGGTAACTGCTGTTGAACAATCTGTCCCAGCCCAACCACGAGCACAAACTGTGCAGTTTTCATTTCCTTGCCAATTAAGCTCACACGAACATTTTCCAGTTACGACATCACAGATTCCATGATTGTTACACACTCGTCCACTTCCTCCTGGGCAAATTCCAGAGCAGTTTATACCATAAAACCCTGGATCACATATGCAGACTTCACTTTCATTTGACGCTTGACCGAAAATGCAAGGGGTCGAGCAGTTTCTGCCTATCCAGTTTGGGAAACGCTTTCCAGGAAATCTGTTGCATAGAGATTGAGCTGGCCAATAAGGCAAACCAAGCGTTTTCTGGCAGTAATCTGCAATTGTCACCACGGCATCGATAGATTGAACTGTTGATCTGGTGCCCACTACGGCTTCCACACAGGCGCGGAAATAAAACTCTAGTGTGACATTGCTCAGCCTCAAGCAAGCAGAATAAACTGGTCCCTTATAAATGAATCCGAAGCACACGTTAGTGGCGATACCTTGCAAAGTCTCGTTGTTCTCATTCGGATTCAGTACCGCAACGGACGCGATAGGTGCATCAGAAAAGACCCACTTTGGCTCCTCCAAGGGATATTTTGGAAAGAATAAAGTTACACCAGAAACAAGGTCTTTGACGATAGAATTCTCACCCTCGTTGAACTTCCACAAGTTTGTAAGTGATGGGGCATTAGGCTGAATATTTGCCCGCCAACTTTGTTGAACTAATGCATAATCAAAGGGTCTTTCCCATACGCATACTTCATCTATTTGTCCAAAGAAGACATTTGTTGGTTGAACGCTTATAGATCCAGAAGCAGGTTGCCACATGCCAATAGCAAATGTTCCTCCTGTTACAAAAGGGTCGACGGTAAAATTGAACTTTCGCACTTGTGCAAGCCCAGACGAAAATGTCACAAACACAAAGAGTTCCAGCTTTGCACGAACAAATACAACGGTGATCTGATTCCACACATCTGTTTCTGTGGCAATGCCAGTGTCAAAGACGTCCATCCCGATAACAACTTTCACCGTTACGTGGTTGCTGATGTAAAACGTCACATTGGATGTGTAAGAAATAAGAGTTCCTCCGCATAGACGAGGATCGCATGATTTCACTAACAGCTGGAAGGTTAACGTTTGACTCCCAAAGAGATCGACAACTTTCTCTGTGACAACAGCGGTGAAACGGTAGTAGAGACTGTACACACCCCCGTACACAACTCGAGTTTCTTTGTGGGTTTCTTCATCGATAACAATTTCAGATCGTCCTCGGTATTCAAGTGACAACTTTTTTGATACAAATTCATCAACGTCACCATCAGAGGTATTTGATCCTCCTACAACTTCTAAAACAGTCGTTGGTCCAGTTCCTTGAGTATCATTTTGCCCCGGTTGTAGTGTGGCACAAGAACCGCACAGGCCATCGATAATCTGACAGAAGCTAGTGGATACAGCAGACTCCACGCTAATGTATCGATCTGTAAAGACTGTACGTATGGACAAATACTGTGAAATAACAATCCTGTAGGCGGTGTTGGATATAGGTTGAATGGTCACATTATTTCTCAGCATATCTTTGGTGAGCTCTCCGCCAGCATTAATAGGTTCTCCGTTAACGTGCACTACTGGCAATGAGTCACTTTCGTAGGCGGCATGGACACTAATGGACAGTCCATTGAATCTCACAGCAACAGCATTAAGGCATACAGAGCTCTTCTCGCAGGGTACTTGTCGGACTTGCGCTTGAAGGATGGATGAATTTATCATGATGAACTCTCCAAGTGTGGTAAACGTAAATAGTGAGCCATCGAAGCCGGTGACATAGCCTCTTTCAGATATTGTACAAACTTTTGAAGTTTGATTCGCAACGCTGGGATCTGTTGGCGATACCGCGACAGAACACGACTTGCCTATCCACCCTGGGGTGCATTTTGAGCAGTATTCATTTCCTTGCCAGTTTGGATGACATTTGCATTCACCACTTTCTACATCACATGGTCCATTTCCAAAACAAGGGTTCTCAGCTCCTCCTGGGCACTCATTGGAGCAGTTCACCCCCCAGTACCCACTGTCACATTTGCACGCTCCATTAGAGTATTGTCCAACGATACACCTAGTCGTGCAGTTTATTCCAACCCAATCATTATAACGTCCTCCTGGGAGAATATTGCAAAGCCCTGCTCCTGGTAGAGTTGTAAGATTCAGGGCGGCCTGGCACTCCTTCCCAAAGGCCGCTGCTGTTGTAAGAGCTGAGTCGAGCTTTCTTGATGTAGACACTTCGGAAATGCAAGCGTCGTAGTAAAATTCAGATCCTCCAGTAACGTTTGAGCATTCACTGTATAGAGGACCTTTAAGGAAAATATCTGAACACAGCTCCTGGGTTACGTTGTCAGCTTCTTCTTCAGATGGATCTTGCGTGATGAAAACGTTGGTTTCTTTAATTGCATCGGAAGGATACCAAACTGGGCTTCTCCAAGGCGGGGTAGGAAGAGTAAAATCTAACGATCCTACTGTCGCTCGACACACAAAGCCACTTCCTTCATTAAACTTCCATAAGAGGGCAATCCCTGGTGTTTCTGCTACGAGATTGGTATTCCAAGTTTCCTGTATCATAACAGAATCGAATCGTTTGTTCCAGAAGCTCAACTCGTCCACCCAGCCCACAAAGCCAGGCAGGGAGAGGGACACTTTGGTCACCTGCCAAAGAGCAATGGCTAAGGTACCACCTTCGGCAAATATTCCTACACCAACGACGAAGACTCTTGTTTGAATGACGCCCATCGAGTTAATGAGATAGAACTGAACAAGACCCGAACTCCGTCTGTAGACAAAAGAAATGTGGTTCCAAAGCTCTGTTTCAAGCACAAGTCCAGTGTCAATGATTGTAGTGCCAAAGTGAATCATGACAGTCATATTGACAGCAATTGCAAACGTTTCACTGAGTGCGTATGAAATAATAGTACCACCGTAGACACGCGGATCCTTTGCCTTGACAAAGAACTGGATAGTGATGTAATTACCAACAAAAACATTCACCAGAGGTGCAGTGATGACAGATGTGCCGTTAAAGTAGAGACAGCTTCCTCCTTCGCTAGGCGATAGTGATTCGCCAGAGATGTTCAGTGTGGGACCAAATGAGCTCTCGTTCCGTGGTACAGACCACGAGGTCACGTAGGAGATCAATATTTCTTGAGTTACAGTTGATATATCATGCGTATCCAAAATTCCTCCAGCTGTGCAGTTTGAGGGTAGCACACTTGATCCGTGGCACCTTCCAAGGAGACCACAGGCTTCTTGACACAGCCATCTGTTCATCGTTATGGAGACATCGAAGTGTATTGTGATGGAATTGACAACAAAGTTAAAACCTCCTGGACCAGTCACCACGTAACTGTTGAGAGAGGTTCGTTTAAACACAAATCCTGAGATCCCAAGTGAAATCACGCTTTTGTAGTTGACAGGGGAGCCGTTCAGTGTAACCAAAACCTGGCCCCCGATTCCAATACTGCTGTGGATTGCTATCACATTATCTCGTACACGCACAATTACGCATCTTACACGTACGTAACTTCCGATTCGAACTTGCCGAAACTGTATGCTGAGTCCATAGCGAGCCAAGGCCAAAACTTTGAATTCACCAGCTACATTTACATTGATCTTGACACCATCCAAAGTTACGTAGTAACCGGTCCCAAAGACCGACGTTATTGGGAGCTCTTCAGTAGGTGCTGTAACCGAAGCTGAACAATCTTTACCAAGAAAACCAGGAGTGCACTGGCTGCAGTCAAGTGCTCCGCGCCACCTTCTCCTACAGCGACATCTTCCACTACCACCTAAACAACGTCCATGCCCACTACATACGTTCACAGGTCCACCAAGGCATACTCCATCACACAGCTGTCCCCAGAAACCCCGGTCACACTTGCAACTTCCAGCCAATCCTGTAGGTTGATATCCATAGAGACAAGGGACGTCACAGTTCACCCCTATCCAGTTCATGAGTCTCGAATTTTGGAATACTTCATACTTGCACATCTGTTGTGCTGGCCACACAGATAGGTTAGCCTGCACTTGGCACGTGTCTGCAAAAGCCACCACGACATTTAATCCAAAGGATACTTGACCAGTTGAAGCAATGACTCGTAAACAAGCTCTTAAATAGAAGGCTACTGTTCCACCGCCAAGCCCCCGCAGGCGATACCAAGAGGAGATTCTTGGATGTTTTCATGGCACCACTTCTCTGCTTTGATTCTCGTGCCGCTTGTTTTGAACTTTATTTCAGTGGTTACAGGAAGAATCTTAACATTCGCGTAACTAAAGATCCATTTAGGCGCCCTGCGAACGGATGGAAGGTACAAGTGGACTCCGCTCACCAGGTCGTGTATGACGTTTCCTTGTCCCTCGTTGAACTTCCACAAAATAGCAATATGAAGAGCGCTAGAAATCACGTTGACTCTCCAGCTTGTCTTGACATCTTGCAAGCTAAATTCACGGTTCCAAAAGCGTACTTCATCGATCAATCCAACAAAGCCTGGCAGTTTATCGCTCTCCGCCGTATTCCCTTCAAGAGCGGGTATCCATTGCCCAATGGAGATCATACTTCCTGTGTTAAACGCACCGGGACTCAAGGTTCCTGTGGCTTGACGAACAATACCTACAGAATTGATGTAATACAAATGTATTGCTCCAGTGCTGTTAGAGTAAACAAGGGTGACTCGGTTCCAAGCGTCAATTTCTGGAGAAAAACCAGTGTCCCAGATCTCCACACCAATGCGTACTTTTAGGGTCACCTGAATAAACACTGTCAACGTTATTGTTTTACTATAGGTTAAGAGTACACCTCCAGGATTTCGTCCAGTAAACATCTTAAACAGGAGTTCTGTGGTAATGACAGAGGCATTTAATACTTCAGGCATGAGATCACTACAAACACCAACCCGTTTGAACTTTAAGGCGTATTCACCACCTGTTGCAACTCTTTCTTCGTCGTAAGTTCCATAGTGGTAAACGAAGAGGCTTTCGTCGATAGAAACTCGCCATGTTTCTTCCAGAGAACCACCACCTGTTACATTGAAGTCGTTGTCTCTGTTTCCGTCGCAGTTTCCGCACAGTGCATTTGTACCGTTACACAGCGATTGCTCAACATGGCCTGCAATGACAAGTCCTCTTCCTGTCACTCGAAGTTGAAACTTGAGATCTTTCGGTACACTGCTAAGAACGTACGTAGTTGAAGCTGTCTGCTCTAAGAAGACGTCACTAGCAATTTGAAGCGTTGTTGAACTGTATTCTGTCACACTTCCATTTATCCAAATAACGGGCCGCTCGGTCTCCTCATATGGTGCGTGAAATACTATTTCCCATCCTGATATGAAAGAGAATGCTACCGCATTAATGCAACGAGATTCTCCATTGTGACATGGAACTTGTCTTAGCTGGCCATTGAAGTGGGCGCTTTTAACGAGCCAAAATTCACCGATTCCGAAAAAGTTAAAGTGAGCGCTGTCGAAGTTGGTAAAGTGTCCTCCAAGGAAAGCAGAACATGTTGGCAACTGTGATACTGCCACAGCCACAGCGCAATCAGATCCTTTCCAGCCAGGTGTACAATTACTACAGTCGCTATTTCCTCGCCAGTTCAAATCACATTCACAGGCTCCTGTCTTATCGTCACACTTGCCATGTTGGTTACAAGGATTGTTTCCGCCTCCTGGGCACTCACTGGCACAGTCCTCACCCCAGTATCCTGGACTGCAAACACACAAGCTGGCATTATTTCTGTCTGCATTTCCGAAAACACACCTAAAGGAACAGTCGGGACCAATCCATCCCCGATAAAAGCTCTTGGGAAACTGATGACACAGGAGTTGAGCTGGCCATGAAGAAAGATGTAGAATAGACTGGCAGTAGTCGGCATAGGCAGATAATGCAATATAGGCGGTGTCCAAGGAACTAGAGGAATGAATATCGTAAAGACATGCCTTATAGTAAAATTGACGAACGGCTGTGTTCAGTAGCTGACCACACTGTGCTTCTAACTGGGTGTTGTAAATAAGCTCAAAACATATTTTATCGGCTAGAATTCCAAAGGTGATGTTCGTGAACTGCACAGTTGAACTAACAACTATCGTTGGAAACACATCACGGACATACGAGAACTGCCACAAAGGTTGACGGCTGATTACTCTAGGAAGGAGCATGGCTGAGGAGCCGGATATGCGATTGCTAACCACTCTCCCTAATCCCTCATCAAAAAGCCACAGGGCACTTAGCGTCGGTAATTCTTCAGTTATAACCACAAGGAAACTCTGGCGAACAAGAATAGTATCCAGTGCAAAAGTCCAGATGAGGACTTCATCTATGCTTCCAAAGAATGGATGCAGTGGTACGCCAGTGATGTGTTCTTGTGTTATGTGCCACTGGCCAAGCCATAAAGTGCCACCCGAGGTAAACAAGTCAGGTCCTAGGTAGGTCTGTTTGGTGAAAAGGTCACCTTGAGCATCTAACTGGAAGTAGGCGAGAACACCTTAAAGAAAATAATAACGAACGTATGAGCAAAACGATAGCGCATTTCTCCAGGGATAGAAGTGGCATGGTTAGAAATTGAAAGTACATAAGACAATAATCTTCAAGGAAACGTTTTCTCGGGGAACTACAATTACACGAACGACATACATAGCTACATTAAAATGACAGTAAACTTATACAAAGAACCACACATATGTGGTACCTCATATGTCTTACCTGTGGAGGAACTGTATGCGATAGACACTTGAATCCAGGAGCCAAGAGGTAGTGTGATTCCCATGTCGTACGCAATTCCACCAACATATATTTTAACACTGACGTCGTTCACAATGGCAAAAGTGAATCCATTCGCATAAGATACGATTGTACCTCCAAGAGCATCAACTTTAACAAATAGCTGTACAGTGAAATCTTGGCCTTTTACGAAAGCGGTGGTTAAAGGACCGGAGGAAACAATTGTACCATTAAACTTCAACGCGTATCCATTTGCAGTAATTTCTCGATGTTCGTTATAGCTCGTGTAGCCAAATACAAATAGTGAGTCAATTGTGAACACCTTCCATTGAGAGGTAAAGATGTCTATTATCGTACGCTGTGAGATTGTGTGTGCCCAGTACACTGTTCCTGTGCTGTTTTTAAAGTCATTTGCGATGTTTGAGTCGCATGAGGAACAAAGTCCAGAAGCAACAGTACACAAAGGACCGGACGAAATTATCTCAAAGGAGAGATACTTCTTCCAAGCTTTCACCGTTATTAATATCTTGTCAGGTCGATCTTTACTGATTTCATATGCCCGTGGAGAAACTTTACGAAATATAAAATCATTTTCCAGATTTAGAGATGTTGTGTCTGTCAGTATACGGTTCAACCAAACCAGTGGCATTCCACTGCCGTTGTAGGAAGCTCGAATTGTGATCTGTGTTGAACCCATTTTCATCGCCACTGATGAAATACAAAACGAACCACTCAAACAAGGGATTTGTCGGACCTGAGCCGTAAACGCATTGGTTTTCATCAAGTAAAATTCTCCATAGGTTCCAAAACTGTAGCCAGCGCCGTCAAAGGTTGTGTAGTGTGCTGCTCCAAATCCTTGGCAAGTGAAGTTGTCTGGATAACTAACATTTCCTCCGAGTGCCACAGAACAGTCAGATCCAATCCATCCGGGAGAGCAAACGCTACAGTCATGAGTGGAGTTTGCTTGCACTGGGCAGGAGCATTTTCCGGTGAAATTATTGCATGGTGATTGCGTGCTACATGGTACGTTGTAACCACCGGGACATTCTCTTGAGCAGTTTACGCCGTAGAATCCTTTCATACAGACACAGCTGTCACGGCTGTTGTTTCCTGGAAGGCCAAATTTGCACTGTTTGGCACAGTTCACCCCGTACCACTCTGGGAAGTTAACAACAGATACATGGTGGCACAAGCTCTGAGCATACCACGAAGAGTGCTCTGCAAACAGTTGATAGAAATCCGATAGAGCCATCAATGGCCAATAAACATCACTATAATGGCTACTCCTGGTAACAGATGTTACGCATGACATGTGGTAAAACCAGAGCGTTGCAGTATTCAGCATAGAGTACTGTGATCTCAGCGATGAAGCAAAGATAAGGTTGTAGCATGTCTGCTCTATATTCGTCCACGCGCTGCCAAATCTGAAGCTGTATGCGGTCTTAATGTCAAGTGAAAAGTTCGGTATGTCAACTGTCGAGTAGACCCATGTTGGCCCTTGCCAGATACCTGATCGAAATTTTATATGGGCGCTGGACACACAGTCATGTGCTACTGTGCCATCGCCTTCATTTAGCTTCCAAAGACTTGCAAGGTTTTGAATCGGTAGACTGCAGCCCAGATTTGTTCTCCAGTTAGCTGAAATAGTAAACGGGTCCAGCTTTTGATTCCAAATTCGCACTTCATCAATTTGTCCTATGAAACCCTCCTTCAGTGGTATTTTTAGTCCACCTGGTGCTGGCTGGCAGTACCCTAAGGCAAGAGTTCCTCCTGGTTGAAACACATTCACACTACCCGGAACGGGAAAGTTTCTGCTGTGTACCCGTTGTCGGCCGTCATCGTTGTAGTATAATTGGTAGAACTGGAGAATTCGAGTCGATAAAGACCAGACCAGAGCAATATGATTCCATTTGTGTGTTTGAATGACTGCCAGCGTGTCTAAAATGGTGTCTTCATAGCGTAATTTGATCTTACCAGAGTCAAGAACCACAGCAAACATCTTTGTGCTGGTGTACGAGAGAAGCGTACCGTTTAGACTCTCAAAACGAACCATAAATTCGATGGTAATGTCGGAAGACGTGAAAGTGTAGATTTCATCAGTGTGCGCACCGGAGTTATTGAAATACAATGCATAGCCTCCACCATAAAGTTCCCTTTTCTCGTGGTACTTGTTTATGTCGTAGACAAACAAACTGTCTTTCTGATCTACCTGCCAGGATGTTCCATAGACCTCATTAACGTATGATTGCGAGACATTTGCCGCTGTAATTACTAGACCGTCTTTGTTAAACAAATCGTCATACCAGTTGGAGTTACAGTTGCCCCAAAGTCCCTGGCTGCCCTGACAATAAGTCTGGTTGTCAACACGTAAGTGGACATCAAGATATCGGTCGTACAAACGGATTATGAGCTGAACACCGTAAATCGAGGAGAGTACAAACTGTAACCGGGAGGATCGTTTAAACGTGAACTTCTGATTTGCTGGTCCAAAGTCGAACTCAAGAGAATACGTTCTCCTTCCATTAGCAAACACGACAGGTTCTTCTTGATTAACAAACCTTGAATGAACCAACAACGTGTTCTGTTCGATCTTTACTGCTACAGCGTTGAAACACGAACTCGATTGAAAACAAGGGATCATTCGAACCTGGATCTCTATCGACTGAGACAGTATCAGGTAATATTCTCCATTTCCCAGGAACTTGTATCCAGTTCCGTCAAGTGTGATGAAGTAACCATGCCCAAATGCCGCCGCGGTCTGGTTGTTTGGACTTTGCACGACGACTGAACAATCCTGACCATGCCAACCAAGTGAGCACGTGATGCAGTTGACGTCTCCGCGCCAGTTAGGGTCACACGAACACAATCCCGTAGTCTTATTGCAAAGACCATTGTTAGAACATGGCGTGAGTGGCCCACCAGGACAATCATGCTGACATGCTAGACCCCAGTATCCATCGTTGCATGAACATGTGTAGGTTTCACTGGATATCTAGAGACAAAAATACAATTTTAGCTGTTAGAGGCCTGCCATATTTTTGTCATTCTCAGGGTATAACCTTTCAAGAGACGTATGGCGCAAAGGCGTCAGGTACATTTGGACGGCTTTCACTTGAGTATCGAAAGTCATTTGCATTTACTTTAGCCTTGCATCACTACGCCAACTGATTGGCTTGAAAAACTCGCGCCACTTTGTTATCCAATCAGGAGTAAGACAAAAAGCCAATCGTTACTCCCTCACTCATGTTTTCCCGAGCTACAAATCGGCCAAATATATTTGCTATGGGTTCTGATTGGTTCACTTGATAGTTTGAGTAATTTGTGATTGGTCTCTTTGGTTTGGATTTTACGACCCTCACCGTTGTCGAGTAACATCTATACCCTTCCAGGTTACCAGGGGAAGAGCAATGCAGTGGCTAGTAGTGCTTGAAAACCGCAGTAGTATTTTTTAGCAGATAACCTTATCAACAAATAAAAGTATAGATTTACAACAAACTTACATTGCTCATCTGAGCCTCGCTGTCTGTGCATCTCATGGAGTGGACCATAGATGAATCTACTACCGCTGCATTTCTCTCGTTGGATACTGGGAATGCTACAATCCAGGCTATTGGATACGAGTCTTGCAGTCTGTGTGAAGTAAAAAAGGAACTTTAAACAAAAACAATGCGTGAAATAAAAGAAGGAACTCTATTACACGTGGGGCATTTTTAAAATAACAAGGAAAATCAGTAAAATATTACTTGAAAACGAATCATTTGCAATCGCTGATAGTAAATTGTTCTACTCAGCAGAGCATACTTTTTGACACATATTTTAAGAGCCATCAGCGTTAACTACTACATTGTTACAAAATTGCGTCCGACATTTATTATTTTTTTTAACTGGGCAATACCTTCCAAGTTTTTGAATGATATAGTTTTATCTCAAGGTATTCTGGCAAAAGAAAACATTTGTCTTTCAACCTGTTCACTGGGTATCTCTTTTGACGGTTGAAATCTGAGTTGCATACAGCATATGGGTCACGCAGTTCAAAGAAATAATGAACAGGAGCTAGTGAAAGTGAGCATAACTCAAGTTCAATCGTACCTTACTCTGAAAACCTTGTCATGTCTACCCGGTACAAACTTTTGAGGTTGACCATAATCTTCAGTTGATAATGGGATCAGGTTGCTGGTAGTATTGTCCGAGCCACTGAGTTTGCGAACAAATCCGCTTAATCCACCTGGAACAATATTGAGGTACGGCCTCGAGAAGAAGTTGCCCGGTCCTACGTTCAAGTACACATTGTGAGGATTTCTGTTATGGTAACCAAACCAAGCAAACACTTCACCTTGAGCAGTGTTGTACAGGCAATTTAGAAGGGGTTCCACTGGGTGTTTACCCCAAACTCCGTCAAGTTTGTCACGGTACTGAGCGTGCGCTGAGAAGCAATCGACGTCACACCTCTCTCCTACGTGCGCTTCATCGCAGACTGTACAGGTCGGCAATCCCCAGCCAAACACACATTGGTCGCAGCTTGTCCCATTCCAGTAGCCCAACTGTGGGTCATTATGACACGTACATATGTCTTTGTTTTGCCCTGTTCCATTGCCATGGACACAGTAAACATCGCAGCCGACTGTCCATCCAATATAGTTTGTTACGCATTTCTCGCATTCAGATCCAGTAAACTGAGGTAGGCAACGCTCGCATGAACTCCCATCAAAGCCATGGTTACATGCGCATGTTGGAATGTCACCTAGCAACGTACAGTTCCCTCTGTCACTACACATAGGTTGACCAGGGCAGACAAGTTTGCTACAATCATCACCATCAAATCCTTGATTACAGAGGCACACTGCTGTGGCAGGAGAACCTTGTTGCACGCAAGCCCCTCGTCCACTGCAGTCTGGTTCTCCAGGGCAGTTTAACGTTTCACAAGTTTGACCCTTCCATCCTGGGTCACAGTCACACGCACCTTGTCTGCAAGTTCCTTGTCCAGAACATTCGATGTCACAAGCCAGTCCGGTGTAACATGGATCACACTGGCAAATAACACTGTTTGGTGGATATTCGTTGCCGTGTACACACGGGAATTCACAAGAAGGACCCATCGTGTTGTTTGTGCAGTTCACACAGATAGGCGGATCGACGCCTCCATAGCAAGTTCCAAGTGCGTTGCAATCTGGCACACCAAGACAGTCGGGGACGTCACAACCTTCTCCTTTCCATCCATTAAAACAATCGCACTGCTGTGTAACTAGCAAACAGACGCCATGATTACTGCAGTCTACTCCTTGGCCTGGACAACCCACTGTTTCACATTTAGCTCCTCTCCAACCGCTGTGACAAACGCAAACACCCTGTTCACACTTGCCGTGACCGTTGCATTCTGTACCACAGTCAACTCCAGTGTGACAGGTACCGCATTCACACGTATCTCCGCTTGATGACTTGACAACCGTGCCATTAATGCAACGTTGGTTACAACCTTCTCCCATATAACCCGAGTCACACGAGACACAAACTGGAGGATCGTGAGCTAGTCCATCGCAGATTCCATGCCCGCTACAATTTCCACCGCCTGCACACTGAGGTATGTGGCAACCTACACCAGACCAGCCGGGTCTACAGTAGCATAAACCTAAAGCAGTAATACATGAGCCATGACCAGAGCAGTCAGATCCCCAACCAGGACAACCTTTCGTGTCACACGTGGAACCTCGCCAGCCTTCAAATCCACAGTCGCATGTATTATTTGTACAATTGCCACGCCCAGAGCACTCCTGGTTGCATGATACACCACTGAAGCAATCATCGCACTGACAGACGAATAAGCCATCGCTTGTTTCTTGGGGAGTACCATGTTCACATTTAGTCTCACAAGCTCGACCCATCCACCCTTTATCACAAGAACAGAAAGATGTGAATCCAAACGTATCACAAGTACCATGGCCTCCGCACATTGGGGTACCGGGGCAAGCAGGTTCTTGACAGCCCCGACCAGCCCATCCAGGGCTGCAGTCACACGTCTGAGTAGCGCTGTTACAGGTACCACGTCCAGAACAATCGAGGTTGAACAAACCGGGACATCCTTTCTTTTCACAAAATTGTCCACGCCAACCTTCAAAACCACAGTAGCATGCATCATTAACGCATGTGGCATTAGGTCTAGAAGAACAGAACTCGTCGCACTCTATTCCACTGAAGCAGGGGTCACAGTCACAAATGGTCGGATCATCTTTGTTTTGAGTGCCGTTTACACAAGGCGTTTCACAAGCTATTCCTGCCCAGCCTGCCTCGCAGTCACCACAGTAAGGAGTCTCAGCCGGTATACATTGACCTCGATTGCTGCAATCAGGTTCACCAGGACAGTCAGTTTGCTCACAACCAATCCCTGTATAATGGAAAAGTTCCAATCAGATGTTATTACCTGGCATTATATATTACTTTTCTACTGCGCATAGAAATGAATACGACACATTTGTTCCCCAAATTAAAAGAAATCAGATCGCAAATAACCTCAAAGCGATGTTAATCGGGAAAAATCCATCCTGTATGTAAACACGCTCACGTGTCTATACAAACAACCTTTTTAAAGGTATAATGCAAATAGACAATTTAATATTCGATGATTTAAGGGGCTGTTTTAGCGTTGTGTTCCTTACGCTGAAGCACTTCAGTACCAAGACGCGACAGCGCAATGTCAACACTGCACAAAAACCGCAACAACGTTAACAATAAGAAGAAACAGATGGAGAATCATAACAAGACACAATTAACTGTTGAGCTGTTAAGACTGTAGTCGCCCTAAAAACGGTTTTCTTTTTGTTAAGTGCACGATAGTATATTGGATAGTTTTCATCTCGTAAGCTCTGTAAAGTAGGCAAAAAGTTGTGATCAGGTGTGATTGCAAAGTGCAATTTAAACAAAAAGGCTTACCACTCCACCCAGCATCGCAAATACACGTTTGTAAAGAGGTCAGACATTGTCCATGCCCTGAGCAGTCTTTTTTGTAACCAGGACATCCTTTCTTTTCACAATATTGTCCTCGCCATCCTATAAATCCACAATCGCACTGTCCATCTACACACTGAGAACTATGGTTGGAACACAGCATGTCACAGGCAGCCCCGTTGTAGCACTTGTCACAGACGCAAATATGATCACTAGTTGGAGTCCCAAATTTGCAGGGTTTTTCACAGGCTACGCCCATCCATCCTTTTGAGCAATTGCATTTTGGTGTTTCATCGTCTGTAGTGGGTGCAATACAAGTGCCACGCGCATTGCAGTCAGGGGTACCAGGGCAGTCCGGAATGTCGCATGCGCTACCTGACCATGCAGGATCGCATTGGCACTGCTTGGTCGCTCCGTTACAGTTTCCATGATTGCTACAGTCAAATGGGAATCCGGGACAACTTTCGATCTCACACACGTCACCTTTGAATCCCATGTCTTTATCGCATATGCACTTGTCATTGACACAGCTACCATGTAACGAGCATTCAAGATCACAACCAGACCCAGAGAAACACGGGTCGCAAATACACCCTGAAGAGTTTCCGTAGTTAGTTCCATTTACGCAAGGCAGTTCGCACATCTCACCGGCCCACTGCGGTTCACAATTGCACCTTCGTGGATTTGAGTTGCTACAACTTCCATGACCAGAACAGATCGGTGTTCCTGGACAGTCTGGGGTGCTACAGTCGTCTCCGGCCCATCCTTGCGCGCATACACATTTCCTGGAATTTGTATCACAAAAGCCATGATCAGGGCTCGTACATTGGCCTGGACATCCCGGCAGTTCACAGTATTCCCCCATATGAGCAGCTCCTGGCTCTTGGCCACAATCACATTTGTTGTTGATGCATTCTCCAAACCCAGAACACTCACTTTGGCATCCACTTCCAGTGAAACAGGGATCACACACGCAGATACCATCTTCAGGGTGGCCGTGCACGCAGGGATCGTTGCAAGCTGGACCCATCCAGCCTTGAATGCAGTCTGTGCATTCTGGTGTCACGCGATAAGTTGTGTTACAGTGACCACGACCAAAACAGTTTGGAATACCGGGACAATCCGGGACGTGACACCCAACACCAGTCCACCCTGAAACGTAGACATTTAACCATACAATGTAGTTAAAATTTGCAATCTACACAAGCTGATTAAAATATAACCAAACTAGAAAATCTAACATAAAGCAACCTTAAGAGCCGTACCAGTGTCATGCAAGATCAACAAAAACGCTACATTTGCAACGGTAATTTACGAGAAGACATTAGGTAGAGTCGCAGCTGTTTAAAACCTGTCTCTCATGATGGGTGGTTTGTCTTCAGTCGCAAATAGTAACCGAAGAACAAATTGAACTTGTAATGTCGTGGTTTAATTATACAAATATGATCAAATAAAACACTCAAACCGCCGTAACAAGATGATGAAATTTCCCCGCCAAACCAGTTGCAGACGTAAAACGAATTGAGAGTTGACTGTCTGTGAAATACTGAACTGCTTTTCCTCGAGGGCTGTTTCTATGGCTACAAGAAAGACTCGCATAGTTTCGGTAAATGTTTTATCCTGCCAAATAAGACCTTCCGCAATAACACAACACATGTTTCCCTTTGCCTACCTGGTAGACAGATGCACTGATGGTTTGCACTGTCACATTTTCCATTTCCACTGCAGTCTTTTCCGTTAGAGCCTGGACATCCGGGCACTTCACATAGGGAGCCTCGCCAACCAGTGAGTTCATCACACTGGCACTTATTCCCAACACAAATTCCGTGTCCTGTGCATTCTACATTGCATCCGCGACCTGTGAAGCAGGGATCACAGACACAATTTCCACTGTCCATTGGTACCTGTGTTCCGTTTGTACAAGGATCTTCACAAGCAGGACCCATCCAGCCAGCTATACAGTTGGTACACGTAGGGGGATTAGAGCTTTTGTTGCAAAATCCTAAAAAAATAAGCAAACTAAATGAACGGCAATGTAAACAGATTTAGGTGATAATTCTAGTTCTGGTGTGTTTGTGCGAGCCTGTCTGTCTCTCTGTCTGTCGCTCATAAAAAGCATAATTTTCTTGATTGTAAAAGGCTATGCTATCTTGTACAAATCACTTTTACCTGAGACTTACAATACCAAAGAACAAATAGCTGTCTACAACATAGTTCAAATGTTAAAAGTTTCGGTATAATGATGGCCTTTGTATATTTATCGGTTACCATCTAAACTTCTTACTGGGTGGATTATTAAAGTAACTACACCCCATGGATTGCAAAGTACAAAACAAGCAGCCGTTTGTAATAAATAAATAAACTGACAAAACTGTGAACGAAATTTTCACTGTCATGAATATTTTTACCTCTGTTTGCACAGTCTGGATTTCCAGGACAGTCAGGGATGTGACATCCATCACCTGTCCAGCCGTTCTGGCAGATACACGTATGAAGAGCACTGTTACACTCGCCATTACCGGAACAATCCTGGCCATCTCCTGGACATCCGGGATTTTCACAGAACGTTCCACGCCATCCAACATCACACTGGCACTTGTCACTCACAATCGTTCCATGCTCTGAGCATTCACTGTCGCACCCTACACCAACCCAGCCTGGCTCACAAACGCAGTTACCGCTGTCCATTGGAATCTGTTGACCATGTACACAGGGATCATTGCATGCTGGTCCCATCCAGCCCTTGGAGCAGTTTTGACACTTAGGGGGATCAACAGAGGCGTTGCATAGTCCTCGTTGAAAACAGTTAGGGGATCCTGGACAGTCAGCGATTTCACATCCTTGGCCAGCCCAACCTTCGTTACATGTGCAAATGTGAGTGACTGAATTACAGATTCCGTGGCCTGTGCAGTCGGATCCAATACCAGGACAGCCAGGGTTATCACAGAGGTCTCCTCGCCACCCCACATCACAAATACAACTGTTGTTGACTATTTTACCGTGCTCCGAACATTCACTGTCACAGCCAACACCTTAAAGAAACCCAAATAGAAATCATTTATTTTGGTGGGGCAGTCCATGGAAAATCTATAAATCAATTAAATCACACCTATAATCTGCGAAATAAAAAAATATGGTTCCATAAAAAATCTGCCTAAACAAATTAACGACTAAAAGGAAAACAAATTATAGTCCAGCACTATTATCGTTGATGAAACGCTGAACTTACATGGTTTCAAACATTTTGTTTGACTTTCAATTGAAGTAGAGTTAGAGTTTCGTGTTCTGAAGGCTACTATAAATAAATACTCTGTTACCCACGTAACATTAAAATACCTACAGAGAACTGTTACTTTCTCATGTCATCGCACCTCAAGAAAAACTATCGCAATTATGATAGTTTTAAAGTTACATAGTGACAGTACCAGATAGCTTTTCTCTTACCTGAATATCCTGGCCAACAGACGCACTGTCCACTGTCCATTGGAACTTGTCCTCCAAACGTGCATGGGTCACCACATGCTGGGCCCATCCAGCCAGGAATGCAGTTTTGACATTGTGGAGGACTCACAGACGCATTACAGTACCCACGATCATTGCAGTTAGGTGCACCAGGGCAGTCTGGAATATGGCAACCGATGCCTGCCCACCCGGGGTAGCACGTGCACTCGTGATTGGCGCTATTACAGTCACCATTACCAGTACAGTCTTCACCGAGGCCAGGACACCCAGGCACTTCGCAAACGTCACCTCGCCAGCCCTTGAGAGGATCACAGTCGCAAATGCCGCTTCCCGAACACGTACCTCGACCCATGCAAAGAGAGTCACAGCCTTTCCCTCCCCAGCAAGGTTCGCATTTGCAAAATCCACTGTCCATTGGTTCTTGTACACCATAAACACAAGGATCATCGCAGGCTGGGCCCATCCAACCCACGGAACAGTTAATGCACGTCACGATGGTGCTGTTTATCGTTGCACATGTTCCCCGATTATAACAATCCGGCTCGCCTGGGCAATCAGGTTGGCTGCAGTCGTCACCACGCCACCCCGGGTTACAGAAACACGTGAGAAGGGCACTGTTGCATATGCCATTTCCAGAGCAGTCATTTGGACACTTGGGAACTTCGCAGTAATCACCCTTCCATCTACCGTCGCAGATACAGGTGTCGTTATTGCACGAGCCGTGCCCTGAGCATAAAGAATGGCAATGCGTTCCAATGAAGCACGGATTACATTTGCACTTGCCGCCGATGCAACTACCATTACCCGAGCATTCGTACCTACAGTCCTCGCCAGTATAACATGGATCACACACACACTTTCCAGTCACGCTACACCGTCCATTTCCATGACAGTCACGTGTTGCGTTACAGTGATGTTCACATCGATAACCAACAAAGCCGGGATCACAGTCGCAGCCGCCAAACGCAGCGCACCGTCCGTGTCCAAGACACGTGATTGAGGGATCGCAGTGGTAACCACAGTTCACGCCATAATATCCTACATCGCACGTACAACTTCTTTGTTGAGCTGAAAATGTTCCATGTCCACTGCAGTGGTGACCACCTGAACAAATTTGTCCATTGTATCCGCTGCCAGCACTCCCGCCACCCTTAGCGCCACCGGATACATCCCTGTTTCGGATAACGTCCCTCCTTATGTGATCGGGTGAGAAGTGACGAAGGTGTCCCCCGCCACCCCCACCACCATAGTAGTACCTCGAAGTATGGCAGGGACTGCCGCTGCAACAATGAGAATGATAGCTCCCCTTACCTCCTCTGACAGTAAGGTGGCCGTGTCCTTCAAAGTGTCTCCCAGCAACCCAAAGAGTTCCACCGCTCGCTCCGCCTCTCCCAGTGTCTCCGTCACTTCCATCCGCCTTGATTGAACCATCGAGCTCCAAGAGGTTCTCAACACTTACGTACGCAATTCCTCCACCAGAAGCTGAGCTCAACCCTCCACCGCTTCCAGCCTGTTTAGCTGTACATACATTTTCGTAAGGGCTACCACCTGCAAAAAAAGTGGGTCCCCATTTACAATACATACAGATGTAGCAATGAAACAGAAGACAAAATCTCTAATGGCACTGCTTATTATTCGGCCTAAACACACAGCTTTTTCTATGCGTTCATTTTCATGGCGTGAAAGAATTAACTGTAATAAGATACATTTGACCAGAACAATGATCCTGTGACATAGATATACTTCTACTTTTTCCAGCCTTCCGCTGCGAACACTTGCTTGAAATGGCTAAGTTCGGGGCTACGTAGTGCGTGAATCATCATAGTAATTTTCAATGTATCTTTAGAGTGCACCTAACCCCAAAATTTTTTTCGCTAAAACAATAAAGCTTACTTTGTGGAGTAATTAGCCGCAAAAATTTTTCGATTTGGTTAAATCCTCGAATTTCTGTGCCCCTTGAAACCGAGTTTCGTATGGTTCACGACCGAGCATAAGGAGTCTGGGGAGAGTAAAGCCGTGACGTCACTTCGAGAACGAAAGCTTCGGCTGTCCCAGTCGGGCCTTTTACTCTGTGTATGAGCGTAGAAGTCTTTTTGCCGCACAAGTTTTTCGCTGGGGCTCCACAGTCGACAGATTTCTGTTTTTATCAACAATATCTTCTACTTCGTCGGATTCTGAAATGAGCTTTGACTCAGAAGACTCCGAAATTTATTATATCGCTGAAGAGAATGACGACTCGCACTTGTTAACAAAGCAAAGTGAATAGTTAAATGATGACGGCCGAGCTGATTTATATGCTGACAACTCTCTGGCCAACGAAGAATGGATAGACAAATGAGGTGGATGCTGACAAAGAACTCGAACGAGCTATGATGGACAGACCCGAAGGCAATGATATGTAGAAGTCAAAGAGACTGTAGCGTGTGGTGCGTATATTTACTAAATTCGCGCATTCTTCGATCTCGCATTAACATACTTTCGTATAAATATAAGTCAAGTCCGTTAACTTTCTCAAATTATTTTAACTTCATTCGTTCAACGTAGACCAAAATGATTATCCCATGACACAATGTTTGTGTTCTTTTCCTGCGAGTGTGGAAATTGTAGCGTCGCTTCCCTTCAAAACATCAGCGAATGTTACTGTTGTTATTATTATATTAAAGTGAGTTAGAAGGTTGTCAAGACTCAAAGAAGAGTGATCTTGTTCTTGAAGATATTGGTCCTGATGTTACCTTAAAGTGTGTTACTGAATATCCAGGAATTAAACCTGTATGGCTTCAGAAATGGAGTTTTAAGATTAGTAGTGGGCAAATACAAAACTATCTGTCGGCTGTGCCGACTGACTGCTGTTGTTTCTCAGATCAGATGCAACAACGGCTGCATGAATCGATGGACGGTTATTCCAAATTCGTCTCGCTTAAGTCACTGAGTCAGCAAAATCCCTTCCTCTCTCTGAAAATCCAGGCATCGAGCGAGATCATCTGGTTTGAAATACTTTATGGAACAGATCACCGAACTCTTAGACGGCTATCACTTTGCACGAATCGAGCCATCACTTTGTACGTTTCTTCTCTTCAGGACATCTCTCCATAAAACGGTATGACATGAAGCGGAGTACCTCCTGTAAGTTTGTTGTGTTGCTACATCACACTACAGCGCACCTGGCTAGCATTTTTTTCGAACAACTTTTCCAGCCTTTCCCACAGAAACAAGTAAATATGCGAATCTCAGAATCATCGTGTTCTCGATTTGACGTCACATCCGGCCCTTGACCCATTCTCCGTTACACTCGGTCGTCGACCAAAATGGCGGCAATTTCACGTACTTTGACGAGCCATAGAAAATCAAAGATTTAACCAAATCGAAAAATTTTTGCGGCTAATTCCTCCACAAAATAAGCTTTATTGTTTTAGTTTTTGGGTTAGGTGCACTTTAAGTAATACATGATCAGTTGCCAGAACATTGTAACGTAACAGTCGAATTACACAGATTAAAGCAATAACTAGACCCATTGAAATTTCTGCCTTTAAGCCAACAAAACGAATACGTTTTCCTACCTGCAGTTACACTACTTGGACAATACCCACATCCAGTCCAATGTCCGTTACCTCCCGCGCCACCATGACCAGCCCCAAACACTCCTGAACAGGTTGCGAGGCTTCCAGGCCCCTGCTGGGACGACCAACCAGAATAAGACGCGTCGGTGGTTGCATCAAACTCAAT
Source organism: Platygyra sinensis (assembly GCA_019787425.1). Taxonomy (NCBI): domain Eukaryota; kingdom Metazoa; phylum Cnidaria; class Anthozoa; order Scleractinia; family Merulinidae; genus Platygyra; species Platygyra sinensis. Next base: position 41,839 of record JAHPZR010047988.1, read on the forward strand.
ACTGAAATAATTCGTGAGTAGGTTGACAGCATCAGCTTTGAGTGATCCAGTGTAGTCCAGAGCAGTTTCACCAACATGGAGATGGACTGATTGAGTAGAGATGTCCTGTGACGAACTCTGCACCTCAAATGTCGCTCCAAGGGAGACTTGAAGTTTCTTGAACCAGTAATGGCCGATTAAAGGTGTTGTGTAAGTGGTATTACATTCTAGGCAAGCGGACTGGCCTTTCTCTGTTACAAGGGTGGCAACGTTGGAGGACAATCGTAGTTCCTCTATTCCGTGAATTTCACCATTCACTGTTAGAGCTGACGTCCTGGTACCTCGTATGGTGGTACGAACGGGGAGTACAATCTGACCTCCTGTATTCGCTTGGTAATTGACGGGCGCCTCGGTACGAACGCTTTGCGTCTCAACAAATATCCGGGTATTTTGTAACGCAAGTAACATGCCCGTTTTGTCACCTGTGGCCATTCTGGTGTACATTTCGGAAACCGTTCCAGAAACCTTAAAGAAAGTAAAACCGATCCCTTATAATAAACATAGGATTACAGAATTACTAATTGATATACTGCACGAAAAATTCCATCTTCACTTGTGTTTACTTATAATACATTCCCTTTACGTAGAAGTTTAGTGCAAAGAGAATCCAGCTAAAAGTATTATGTATTGTGATTAATTGATTAATGATGGCAATAGGACTAAGTGGAGTACAATTCAGTCTGTAATCATGAGAGTGATTAGGGACCTTTAGATCGGAAGACGAGGACGACTACGAGTACGAGTTTTCCATACTGAGCATGCGCATAAGGTTTCGGGGTCGACATTTTTCGAAGTGCGCGTGCTCAGAACAGAAAACTCGTACTCGTAGTCGTCCTCGTCCTCCGATCTAAAGGTCCCTATTAACAAAATCGGACGACCGCGAAGCGGAAGTTCGATTTGTTAATCACGAGTATGATTACAGACTTTATTAAATCCATTTTGAAATCACTGGTGGTCCCTGTAATCTGATTGGCTCAAATTGGTGCAATTTATTCCCAAATTGCACCATTTTTTGCTCTAAATCACATCATTTTTCCAGCCAATGAGAAAGTTACACTTCAAACTTGCAGGCTGTCGCGGCGCTTTCGTGAGCGCTTGCGCTACACTGCAGAACTTTCCAGTAACCAAAATAGCGCGCGCGTACAACTTAATTTAACGTCGTGCGCTGCTCTATTGCATATTTTGATGTAAACGCGTTTCCGGTTCTGCTTTTTATTTAAAAACCAGCTCAGTACTGCATCAATAAAATATTTGAATCGACCAAGTCCTGTATTTGGGCGATTTCAAAATGGATGTAATAACACTTGCGGGCTGTCGCGGCGCTCTCGTGAGCGCTTGCGATACAGTAGAACATTCTAGTAACCAAAAATAGCGCGCGCGCGCAACTTGATTAAAGGTCGCGCGCTGCTCTATTGCGTATTGAAGTAAAAGCGTTTCCGGTTCCGCTTTTATTTAAAAACCGCCTCAGTTCTGCATCAATAAAATATTTGAATTGGCCAAGTCCTGTGTTGGGCGATTTCAAAATGGATTTAATAAAGTGGTAATTGAACTGAGTGGAGTGCAATTTTGGTCTGAAATCATACTTGTGATTTCAAATCGAGCTCGCGCTGTGCGCTCGTTCGATTTTGAAATCACGCGTATGATTTCAGACCAAATTGCACTCCACTCAGTTCAATTGCCATTATGAATTGGACGACACGAAGTCCTGTTACCAATTAATCATAACAATAACAATTTCCCTCAAAAGTAATAGTTTCATTCGAAGAAGAGCTTTAAATAGTCATTTTTAAATATCCTAATTAAAAATATGGAGAATAGCTTCAAAACAGTCACCGGAGACCTCCACATTTGTACAAAGTCAGTCTCTTAAATCGGTTACTAAAGTGATTGGAATCAATTTTGTGATTCGTGGATTTAGTGGAGAGGACCTAAATTAATTGGCTTATGTAACTGTCCGATTACAGGAGCCCGATTACAGCGAACTATCCGATTACAACTTTGCAGATTAATTAGAGCAAAATACAGCAGTTGATGCACCAATTACATTCGAGGATATTATAATTGTTATGATTAAGAATATAATACAAACAACGGTGGTAAGCACTGTATTTCATCGCATTTTAATACAGAACTGGACGTTTCGTATGCTAGTCAACATAAAGTTTCAAAAGTTACAAATAAAAGTTTGAAAACTACATTTCATAAATATTAGAGGTCTGGAACCTAGACTGAGAAAAATGATGTGCAGCGGTACGTTAACCTGTCTGGACATCATGAAGAGTAACAGCTGATAACGCAACAACTCCTCACCACTGACATTAGGGAGTTTTAGCAAAGGACGACGGCGACGGCGACGAGAGCGTCACCAAACAAAAGATTTAATGAGCAAAACAATAGCTATGCACGTGCGTTTTGAATCTTTGTACATTTCTTTGCCGTACTCTGCGAAACAACAACGTGAAATGACCAAGTTCTACGTATTTTGGAAAACGCGAGCCGCAACGGCTAATATTTCGTATTTTCTTTTGGAACTGAACGCTGTCAGTGCATGTTTAACCTGAGCAAGTTCTTAGACCGATAGGCGTACTGAAAAGATTTACAAAGTTACGACATCCAAAGGTAAAAAATAAATTCATTTTTTACAAGGCGTCGTCCCCGCCGTCGCCGTCGATATTGCTAAAACTCCCTAATGACATTTAGGGGAGGCTTCAGCTCCTGAATAAACAGTCTCCTTAATGTCGCGATGAAAGTCAGTTTTCCTGGATGCTAAAATGTCTAAATGATCCCATTTTACGTTGTGAACAGAGGCTTTCACATGATTAGCAATGGCCGAAGAATGGTCACTATATGATAAGTTTTAGATCTTGTTAGCTCACCTGTTTGATCGCGAGTGCTCCTCGCCTAACTAAGTGAATTCTCTCAAACCGATAAAGTGCAGTGTTCGTTTCGGCCAGAGTCACCAACAAGAGATCGGCCCTGTTGTTGTTATCAATCTGTATCATGCGGTAAGGTTCCTCTCCTACATTTACATCAATGTAAACTGTTCCTGGACTTCCATGTCTATTGGTGCCGCTGCTCCCACCTAAGGCAGTCAAGGTACCTCCGAAGATGAAGCGCTCTGTGAGGTTCACCGCAATACGCCCACCTGAACCAGCTCCTTCATAACTAGGACCTGAAATATTCACGAGATTAAAACTGTGTTTGCAAATGCTTGAAATGCAAACATTTTTATTAGTTTAGCAGCAATTGTATACATTTGCAAAACAAAAACATAACGATGATAATTCGATGCTTTACAAATGAACGACAAAGTTGAGAGTTCACCTTGACCTCCGGTTCAAACATTGAATTATTTTATACCAAGGTTATTTCAGTTGGTTCAGTGAGCGTTTAGCACAAAATGTGAACCAAAAGTTAGCTACGATAACAATGATTTGAGAATCTAGACTGGGCACAATTTAAAAGTTTAACTGGTAACTACTCTAAAGAATGTCTAATTAACAATTAGATTACTAGCTCGAGATTTCTATGAGGTGATAGTTGATGAGGCCTAATAGAAATCGAGAGCGAATAATCTAATTATTTTAGTAAAATTCTAACTGAAGTTAACGCAAATAACGATTTAAAATGATTTTCCCACGCATTATTGAACTTTACTTTTAAACAAACTTTCACGTATCGAGCTGTCCTTGGCAAATTTGCAGTTGTTTACGCGCGTACCCGCGTTTTCAATATTTTCAAGTTTTTAAAGTCAAGAAACCTAAAATGTGCTTCTTTTAGTCTTCTCAAGAATTTAATTACCCGTTTACATCTAAAATTCCTTTCAAAACTTCGGAAAAACTATAAAAACATCGAATTTCGTGGACGACCGGCCGCCACTGCACTCTAATGGCTGATAGTATACGAGTAGCTCAGCCAATCAGATTGCAGCATTTGCACTAGTATACTAGTAGAATTCTACTAACTATAATTAGTAGAATTCTTCTCGTATACTAATGCAAATGCTGCAATCTGATTGGCTGAGTGATCGAACACTATCACCCAATGGTGCGCAGTGGCTGTCAGTCGTTTACGAAATGGCGACATATGTTTTGTTTTTCCATCGTTTTGGACAAACATGTTGTTGCAAACTTAAACTGATAAGAAGACTAAAAGAATATCATTTACGGTTTCTTGACTTAAAAAAAACTTATTGAAAAAAATTATGAACTTATTTAAAAAATGATGCAGCACGCAACTGCGATCTAAAATGACATTAGACCCTTTGCATAAATGGCGTCCAAATTTGTATAGCAATACTTGGTACATCCTTAGCCTCACATTCATGTTTCAATACAAAGGAATTTTCACATGAATGTGAGGCTAAGGATGTATGAGTATTCAAATTTAGGCGCCATTTATGCAGAGGGTCTATTGGCTGTTCCGAAATTCAGCAGGGAACTGGGGCGAGTTTCAAATTTTAACTTATCGATAAACTGACACCACCACATAAGATTGGTCATTTGACCAAGTATGATGCTTTTAGGCTGAACAGAGACCAAGTTATGGACCTTGAAATATGCTTCAAAATCCATACAAACGTCTCTAATTTTGAGACAGCGTCCCCCAAAATCATATAAACTCTTAAATTTTTATGCTTTCCGTGACACTCTTTAAAATGAGCAAACATAGCGATTTTTTTCAGCTTCTTTCAAATAGTAGGTGCATGATGGGATTTTACAGTTGTCATAAAACTGAAAAAAAATTAAGAATTTATATCGTTTTGGGGGATGCTTTGTCAAAATTAGAGACATTTGTATGGCTTTTGAATCGTATTTCAAGGTTCATAACTTGGTCTCTGTTCACCTTAAAAGCATCACACTTGGTCAAATGACCAACCTCAACACGGTCTTTAATGTGGTGGTGTAAAATTATCGATTAGTTAAAATTTGAAACTCACCCCAGTTCCCTACTGAATTTCGGAAAGGCAATTCAGTCCTAGCGATGTTTCCTCGCTCTCCATTTCTAATGATTCGGGCAGGTTCGGCCTCATCGGCAAGTATCACCACATAGAAATCTCGAGCTCATGATCTAAGCATTGTTTCGTAACCCTATTTTAAATAGCAGTGTTTTTTTTCTCCCGCGAAAAATTAAAATAGACGGCAAATGTTGGTGTGAGCAATAAAATGGAAGCGAAACAAATTCTTCTATTACTTGTTGCGAAATCAAAGTTGCCAAAGTATGCGAAAATCATTGTAATACAGACCTCCGTGACACTCAATGGTTCCATATCCTTTAAGGAACAAGCTCTTCACTAAGATGGCTCCACCACTTCCTCCACCGGACGAACTTGACGACTCCCCAACACCATTGGCTCTGATTAATCCTTCCACAATCACGTAACCTCCTGTTTGAATATAAAGCCATCCACCACCAGCACCGTAGCCACCACCACTTCCGGGTTCTTGAGGCCAGTAAACAGAGCCATACTGACTCCCGGAGGCTGCTCTACCACCTGGTGAGGCATGACTTCCACCTGTATGTCCCGATCCACTTCCAGGGCCACTTCCCGCTAGGTAGCCTGCACCTGACGAGTCTATGAGGCCTCCACTTTCGACAACGACGTAGTCAGCGTTGATAGTCACATGGTTTGTAGCAAGGACAAGTTGGCCGCCTGATAAAAGGTGAAATTTAAAAATCTGAATATTCAGTCGAGCGGTCTTTCTTTTATGGTGAACTAAGTTTTTGCAAACTCAATTTTATTGGGACGGTACATGTCGCACGTGACACAAAACCTCTCATCTTAGCTATCAAGTACTGGCATTTCAGGGTAGACTCTACAGTCTTAAGGCAGTGGCTGTTAAGCGGCTATTACTACTTTCCCTGTTTTGTCTCCACTGAACGTACCGGCTATTATTGTATTGTGTTTTTAGCGAAGGAGACCAACGCCCAATCGTTCAGAGCGCGATTAGGCCAATATAAGTTAGGTACAACTTTAACCATAAGAATCTGTCAGTTTTTCAGTACGCGTTTTGTTTATATACTACCATATGTCATTAAGTTTTGACTTTGACAATGTAAAACTCCACATAACGTAAGTAATGTAAAACACCCTTCAATTAATCAATTTTGTAACCGTCCATTCCCGCTCATTTGCCCTCAAAAACCTCAGAACTGACAGTATTAGATGGAACAGACTCACCTTTTTTCACATTAATGTCTGCAATATCAAGAACAGCTCTGACAGGTGTCATGCGGACTTTAACCACGCCCACGTTGTTAATGATAAGCTGAGGAATAATGATAAGGCCGGGAGTGAATGGATCAAACGGATTATCAGCCAGCCACTGCGACTCCTTAGGTAACTTAGCGGTGTGCGCTGTCCCTCCAAACTCCACCATGCCATTTCTCTCAAGAACAAGCTTTTCTACTCCAGTTAGTCGTCCTCTTATGGTCGAACTTTCTCCACGTAGGACTACCTCTGTGGGGAAGACAACCTCGGCATACTCCTCTACGAAAAATCCACACGGGGCGTCCATATAAGTGTGAGTGGACTCCACCACAAATACAAACAAGCGCTGTCTTGCCACCAGTTTGATGATTCCAGTCTTATCTCCCGTAACTTCATGAGCGATGACTGTCACATTCCTTGCTTTTTCCGGTTGATAGAAGGTCACCGTGGAATGACCCTCGACCTGCATCTCGTCAAACTCGTAAAAGACCGTCTGATTTTCCATGATGACAGTCGGCGTAGCCACGTTATTGTCTTCGTTGTCTACCTTCACTTTGGCGTGCTCGGGTTTGAAGGAGGTTAAGTTCGCATCAGGGTTATACTTGAGCTCACGGTATTGCGGACCGCGACGACTTTCGTACTTGTAAACCGTACCAGCTGCTCCTGCGTTATCGGGATAGCTGGAGACGCGGCCGCCAACGGAGCGGAATTTACCTAAAAAGTATAAAAGCTATCGATCACTAAATTGGTTAGATCACTAGATATATGGGTTATTGACTTAACGTCAGGTCAAGATGGCTGGATATTGGCCAAGTTCTTTATTATTTCGTGTTTATGGACCGAGACCTGCCATATCCACAGGCTTTTCCGCTTGGAAAGGGGCCAATATCCAACCATCTTGACCGAAAAAGCTTGGTGAATAGAGGATTTATTATTTGGCTTTCGGGGAATTTTTTCTCGCAGGACACGGCGGGTAGTCCCGAGCGGGCAGAATAGCTCCAACTTGCCCGCTCGGGTAGCCAATTTCAGCGCACATTATGGTTCATCTTGCCCACTCACGGAGCTAGCCATATCATAAAATGATCATTAAACTCCGGAATACTAAGTCTACAGCAACTTTAAGAGTGTTATGCGATACGTGGTCAGGTTTGAAAACTTAGTAAACCCTAATGAACAATGCATTTCTGAAAAGCTGTCTTTTAACTGATTGCTCGTAGCGGTGATGCATGGCGAGCACCCGGGGGGGGGGGGGGGTACTTGGGTGAATTTTTGCTGGGTATGTGCCGCTGGCCTCTCAGAACCCCTACCCCATTATAGTCTATTCTGTGGCCAATTATAGACCCCATCTTAGTCACTTTTGGGCTGATGTAATTTTCGCGATCCCAACTTAGTCACGTTCTGATAATGCCTCTACCTTATAGAGCCTTTTAAGTAGGTCACCCTAAAATGAATTGACACGAGTTTGTTAAATTGAATGTAGAACACTTTACTTTTCACCTACAGTACAAACATTCTGGTACATGTGCTAACCGAAGTATTTCCAAACGTACCGTCATAAATAGTTGAAATGCAAATATTCTTTACGTTGAAAGCTAACAAGTCCCAAGCGAAAGAGATCAAACGCTTGCTAATCCAAAAGAAGATCCAAGTTGAGTTAACTTCGATGGACGATAACAACGCAGATCAGCCGGGAAATAAATACAGTAGCACGTATGATTTGTTGGACTTCGTTCTGGACCCAGGGGTTCTGCACTATTGTACAAGTCGTTAATGTTTAAGTTGTGAACGGACTTCAATGTGAGCCGACTGTTAAATTTTGAAACAACAGCACGGACCATTTTTTAACCGCGAATCTTCCTACGTTTAAATCCCTGCTTACCAGAATTTTCTTATCCCAGAAATCCCGAATATGTGCGATCCCATTCTAGTAACTCTACTAAAAATGTAACCCCATTGTAGTCAATCCAGTCGTGAAAATGCGACCCCATCCAGCGGCACATCCCCAGTAGCCTCTTATTAGGAAGTACCCCCCGGGGCGAACATAAGTCCGTCTAAAACACCAAATTAAAGGACCTTCAGCGAGTGGTTAATGACATAACGGGATATAGTTACCAGACTTAATAAAACAAAACCCTCGTGCTCGATGGATTTGTACTAAAAGCGTTAAGTCAGAAGCTTTGTAGCCTCTTGTTTTTAAATTGGCGTGCATTCACGTACCACCAAAATTATTTTGGAAATCAACATGAATTCCGATTCTTCCGCCAGCCCCTGCTCCTCCATTACTTTGAGCGGCTCCTCCATTGACGTTGATTTCACCGTGTCCAGTGATGTTGGTTGTCTCTACAAGGACACTTCCTCCGCTACCTCCTCCACTGTTGCTGGTTGCACTCTGTCCTTTCGATGATATGAGGCCGTCAAGGTGAATATGTTTACCAACTTGCCACCAGAGCGATCCTCCGCCTGAAAAAAACGTTTACACAAAAACAGGAAACAAATTCATTTTTCAAGTAATCACCAATGAACTTTTCTTCGCGTTGTCTCCTTGTCTTGTTTCTTTCATTAGGTTAGCTAAGAACTGCACCAGTCCTTCATTTGAACAATGACGTTTAGATGACAAACCTGTTTACAAAAATAATAACCTAAATGGAGCTCACCTGCGCCTCCAGCATTCGAATGCCCGTGTCCTCCTCCACTACCAAGAGACAATGGTGTATAAACAGATCCGTAAGCACTACCTCCGTGATGATTATTGTAGGACTGTCCTCCGTGTCCACCGAACCCACCTCCAGATCCTGCGCTATCTACAGAGGTCGAGCCTGCACCAGGACCGGTAGCTGCCTGGTGCCCAGCACCATCAAGCAGAACTATACCTTTAGTTTCCACTTCAGCGAAGGCGGAGTAAAATATGCCGTGGTTCACTTTCACGGTTCCTTTGTGGAGCACTTCGAAAACGGATGACGTCACGGCAACAAGAACATCCTGCACACGCACTAGGTCCAAGAGACCGCCTTGCTTAATTATAACATGCGCAAAGGAGCAGTTGCCAGGTCGTGTGATGTCAACGTACGTTCGGTTCTCCGTTATTGCTGTTTGTGCCGATGATGCTATCTTTAGGGTTGCTCCGTCCTCGAGGAAAAGAAAGTGTACTCCGGTCATCAGGCCATAAAGCTCGGACCGAACTCCATGGACGTGGAATTCGGCAGGAAGAACGATCTCAGCTCCCTTGTCGATGCGATAGCTGCATGGAGCTTCAGTTTTGTTTGTTTCAGATTCAACAACCTCTACGTAGATGGTTTGATTAATTCTCAGGTGGAACTGTCCGGTCTTGTCGCCAATGAACCTATGCGCTATCACTGTAACTTGGGTTTTATTTGGATGGTAAACGATAAGTCGTGAATATCCAGTTAGCTCAATTTCATCAAACTCATAATAAGTTGTTCCTTCTTCCATCAGGACAGTGGCTTCAGGTACATCATGTCCCTCGTTATCTACATGTAAATATGTGTGATCCACAGCTAGGAATGTCGTGTTGGTCTCTTTACTATACTTCAGTATGCGGTACTCCAGTTGACGTAAATTTTCCTCCTTGTAAACTGTTCCTGCGGGTGCACCATAGTTGTTCTGTGCTCCAAATCCACCACGGTCAGTAAATTTTCCACCGTAAGTATACCTCCATCGGCAATGTATTCCTACTCTTCCCCCAGAACCCCCTCCTCCTGCGCCATGGTTGTAAGCAGACCCGCCGGTAACTGCAATCTCTCCATGTCCGGTCATATTTGTTGTCTTGATAAGAATGCTGCCACCACTGCCACCACCGGCATTTCCTCCAGCTCCATTGCCACCTCTTGCTGAAATAAGCCCGTTCAATTCAAGTCGTTTGCCAACTTCCCAGAGAAGCTGTCCTCCTCCTCTCCCACCCGTTCCGCCGCTATTACCACCTCCACTACCAAGAACCAAAGGGTGATAAACTGACCCGTATGCTTGTCCTCCTTCACGAGCCCCTCTTCCTCCATGACCAGCACCAGTGCCGATCGCAGTACTTCTTCCGGCACCGGGCCCCTTTTCTGCAGGATTCCCTACTTCGTCCAGGTTGAAATGACCTTGGCTGTCCAACCAAGCAAATGTTGAAAATACTTCCCCGTGGTTCATGCTCAGTTTCCCCTGATATTTTATTTTTAATTCATCAACATTAATTCTCAAGAATCCTGTGTTTTTACGGAACTCGATATCCCCACCTCTCTTAACAATAACGACAGCAAATGAGATATTTCCTGGCTCTGATATTGCAATGTACTTGTTGTTTTCTATGAGGGCTGTTTGTACCGTTGAATAAAAATCAGCAGTAGCACCGAAGGAAACGAACAAATCCCGAACGCCAATGATCATTCCTTCAAAGTGTGATCGAGTGCCGTGCATGGAAAATTCCGATGGTAAAATGATTTCCCCTCCGACGTCGATCCTGTAACTGCAAGGCGCTTCGGTTTTGTTTGTCTCTGACTCTATATACTCTACAAAGATCCTTTGATCTCGACGGATGTGAAATAGTCCACTCTTATCGCCGATAAATTTATGTACCACAGCAATGACCGTAACATTTCCAGGATGGTAGACTAGTAGACGTGAGTGACCCGTTAACTCCATTTCGTCAAATTCGTAGTATGTCGTATTTTCCTCCATCAAAACAGTTGCCCCAGGTACATCGTGACCATCGTTGTCGATGTGTACGTAAGTGTGATCGACAGCTAACATGGTAGTGTTCGTTTCTTTCATGTATTTAAGGTGACGGTACTCAAGAGGTCTAAAATTTTCTTCCTTATAAATTGTACCAGCAGGACCACCAAATCGGCCCTGCTGACCTCCATGGTCTGTAAACTTCCCCCCGTATTTGTATCTCCACCGACAATGAATTCCGACTCGTCCACCAGATCCTCCACTTCCCAAACCGGTTCCTGAACCTCCTGGGACAGAGATTTCACCGTGTCCAGTCATGTTCGTAGTGGTTATTAAGATGCTGCCACCGCTGCCTCCCCCAGCATTTGTACCTGTTCCATCAGTTCCCTTTGAAGACAGCAGCCCGTTGATCTGAAGCCTTTGACCAACGATCCAGAACATTGATCCTCCGCCAGAGCCACCCACTCCTTGGCCATTTCCTCCACCACTGCCGTACATCCGAGGAGTGTAAACAGAATCATACGGGATTCCACCTTCTCTATAATCTGTTTTACCACCTTCCCCACCGTGACCAGCCCCAGATCCCACATTGTTTTGGGTTGTTCCATGCCCCACGCCTTCCTCCGGGCCAAATCCCGTGCCATCCAGGGTCAAGATACCTTCGCTTTCTATCCAGGCAAACGCCGAGTAAATATATCCGTGATTCATCGTCATCAGTCCTTCATATTTAATTCTGAACTCGGAGCATCGTAAACTCAACGTGTAGTTAAGAATACGACTGAAGGTCATTTTTGAATTCCTTTCAACAGTTACAGTGGCAAATGAAAAGTTGCCTTTTTTGTCTATCTCTATGTATTGGCGATTCTCAACTCTAGCAGTTTGAGCAGTAGAAGAGAACTCCACGAAGCCTTGACTTGCGATGATCAGGTGTTCTACTCCTGTTATTCGTCCTTCTATAATGCTCCTTGTTCCATAGATGTTGACAACAGCAGGAAAGACAACTTCAGCTCCTTGATCAATCTTGTAACTACACGGTGCGGTGGTCTCATTGGTTTCCGATTCAACAACTTCCACATATATTGTTTGGTTCACCCTGACATGGAATCTTCCTGAGCCATCTCCGAGGAAGCGGTGAATGATGACCGTGACATTAGGACTTCCTGGAGGATGTCGGACTTGCAGGTTAGCGTGCCTAGTGAGAAATAATTCATCTAATTCATAAAACAAATGTTCACTTTCCAGCATCATTGAAGACATCTCGGTTTTGCGATCCTCATTGTCAACTTCCATGTACCTATGGGTTGCAGTGACGTAAGTCGTATTGGTACCCTTGTCGTACTTTAGGTCCGCATATTGTGGTCCTCGCGCAGTTTCTTCGACGTACACTGTGCCTGCTGCAGCATAAGTTTTTCCTTCACCTCCGTACGCCTTGTAAACACCAGCGTACTTGTGCCTAAAACGTACATGGGCAGAAATTCGACCACCTGAGCCACCAGATCCACTGGGACTTGAGCCGTCTCCTCCCATAACATTTATTTCTCCATAACCGGTGAAATTTGTTGTCTCGATTAGAATGCTTCCACCACTACCGCCGCCAGCGCTTATGCCAGAGCCATTGCCACCTCGCAAAGTGACAAGTCCATCTAGCTCAATCTCCTGACCAATTTTCCAGTGAAGCATACCCCCACCAGATCCAGCATGTCCTTGCCCGTTACCACCGCCACTGCCAAGATGAACTGGACGGTATATGGAGCCATAGGGTTCTCCTCCAAGCTGCTCTGCCTGGTGAACACCCCCTTCACCACCATGACCCGCTCCTGATCCAATCAAGTTCTTCGTTGTGCCAGATCCAGGACCCATCTCGGCGGGATGTCCAGTGTAGTCTAAGACAAGCCTGCCTTCGCTTTCCACCCAAGCCCACGATGAATCGATTTCACCGTGATTGATGTTGACTAACGCGTGATACTTCAATCGGAAAATGATCGCTGTAAAGACCAGCGTGTTGTTGATACGGGAAAACTCAAGCCGCGAGCCTTTCTGAACGTACACTTCTGCAAAAGTGATATTACCAGGTGTGGTGAGGAATCTAAATTTCTCGTTTTCTTTGATACCAGTCTGGGTTGTTGAAGCAAATACAACATCGGCACCTTCGGCAACAATGAGCTGATGAACACCCACAACCAGACCCTCAAAGATACATCTAGTCCCCAAAAGAGTCAAACTCGACGGGAACACTATTTCCGCACCATGATCTATCTTATAGCTAACAGGAGCAACACTGTAACCCGTTTTGGACTCTACAACTTGAACAAACATCTTCTGGCCTGGTCTAAGTTGGACAAGTCCTGTTCTGTCCCCAGTGAAGTTGTGGACAACAAAACTTGAATTGCTGCCGTGTATGTGCAGCAAACCATGATTCTTCATTTCTAATTCATCGACCTCGTAGTAGGAGCTATTTTCGTTGATGATTATTGTCGCTATGTCGGGATTACGATTGAAGTTGTCCACTGTAAGTTTTGTAAAGCCCTCGCCGAACACAGTGTGGTTTGCTTCGTTGAAAAGCACTGGCCTGTGAGTAAGTCCTTGATTGGTGTCTGTATAATACACAGTGCCAGCCGCTCCTGCTTTAAAACCTGTTATGTAGAGAAAATTTCATAAGCAATTTACTCCTTTATACTTCCTTTATTCTCTTCCCGAACTGCCTTGTCATTTATAGTTATCCCCTGGAATTTATAGGTAGACAATGGGGGATTTCGTGGTTGATCTTTTTCTCTGGTCTTGTCATCCGTTTGCTTGGCAACATGTACACATTATTTTTAAAAGGAGAAATAAAAACGTGAACATGATTTAACACTTTAAAAGGGTTAAACGTAACAAGGTAATACAGTTTTACAACAGGGTTCAACTGCCAATGAAAACGTAGCATTTTGTCTCAAACCATGGTTGTTTGCCATTTACCAAAAACTCCGGCAATTTTGGTCCAAGTGTAAACGGTAAGACAATTTTGGCTCGGCCGAACGAGAAATTTTCAAAATCAATGGAATGTCTTGAGAGGTTGTCCAAAATTTCCAACCGAGATTTCTAAGCAAATGTGGTTACCATTTCAAATTCTTTACCGCCATCTTGGAATTAGGATCAGGTTGAACTGTTTTTTTTTTGAGTAAATGGTAAGTGGCCAATCCGAACGGAACTTACCATCAGGCATTTTGGTTACCATTTGTACAAACCATTGATGAACCGGTTTCTCCGTGTAAATGGTAAACAACCCATATGTCACTATTGGATAAAATGACCAGACAACGAAAAAATGGTTGTCATAAAAGCGTGTAGATGGAAGTAACAACAAACTTATCTCTGAGGGGGCACAGTCACGGTATTTTGAATTATTTCGACCATCGACAAAATACCGTTAAATTGAAGGAAACCTGAAAATAATGCTTTACTTTATAACACCAAAGAGATAAGAACAAAGATGGTTAAGGTACAAACATCGAAATTGTAAAATTTAGGCCAAACTTCTCAAACAGTTTAACCGTGATTGTGCTCCCTTAACACTATCTCTAAAACAATCTCTCCGAGTTATTTCGTATTCTTTAAAACCGTTTAGACCAACTTGCTATCGGTTGAAAGCTTTTCGACCAATCATAGCGTGCGTCGGATCTTGCTATTACATAATACCAACTCTGAGACAATTCTACTCACCTGTGCCACCATAAGCTGTATATTGGCCAGAGTATTCCCGTAACCAGGCAACGTGCACTGCAATACGTCCACCTGCACCACCACCACCATTACCATCCCCACTTCCGCCATCAGCAACCACCATTCCGTGACCAGAGAAAAGGATGGTTTTGATCAGAACACTACCTCCACTGCCACCTCCACTGTTAGAAGCTCCATTTTCACCTTCACTCTCGATTATGCCATCCAAATGGAGGGAATATCCGACTGTTATCTAAGACACGAAAAGCAAGCTAAGTTTAGATTCCATTGTGCCTTGTGGTTGCACTGTGCTATCATCAATCATCATCACAACATGGCTTTCTTCAAGCGCACAAATATTGATGACTTTACCCTGGAAGCCCAGCTTTTGCGATAAGCCTCTAAATTAGCTCGCGGCTACGAATATATAACATGTTATACTGTGCTTGTCACGTTAGCAAGAGCCTCTCACAACATCAAATCACAACAGAGCAACGATAAAACAGGCTTATAAAACAAGGAATTCCTAAGACCAGTAATGACGTAATACCCGATGGCTAGCGCTTCCACTGGGCCGTTTTGATTTTGGATCTTCCTGACTTCAGGATCTTCCTGGTCTCGCTAATAGACGTTACGAGAGAATTTTCAAATAGAGAAAGGAGCTCAAGAAGCCCGGTCCTAAATCAACGTCATTCAAACATTGTTCAAAAACCCATCTGGTAAGCTATGGAAACCATACATTAATATACTTACCTTAGTTGTGCTTCCTCCAGCTCCACCATTACTGCCCCCTCCTCCACTACCTGGGTGGACTGGGTAAACATAGGAGCCATACCCAGATCCTCCAGAGAGTGTACTTCCTGGACCACCCTGTCCGCCATGACCGCCCCCGGATCCAACACTGTTAAAACTAGACCCGGGTCCAGGACCCTGCTCTGCCTTGGGGCCCTTCTCAGATGTCGTGATCTTGGAGCTGCCCTCCAGGTGTGCTTCATTTAACGCCATATCAACTGTATCTGCGGAGATTACAGCCTTCTGACGCATATAGAGTGTGCTGACATCAAGTTTCATGCTCTTGGCGAATCGCAGTTGCGACGAGGCTTCCATTTTAAACACTCCAAACGTTAATTTCCCTTCTATCGGTGTTTCTATGTACACTTTGTTTTTCAGCAAAGCGCTGCTGATATTTTCGCCTGCAAGCAGGACGCGACCTTCTGTAAGACTCAGGTTGGAGACTCCCGTTATTCGTCCTTCAAGCTCAAACGCCGGATTCTTCTTCCCAGAGACATGGAAATCTGATACAAGCATTAGTTCGCCACTGTATTCAACCTTAAAATTCACTGGTGGAAAGGACCTTCTTCTGGTAAATTCCTGGTACTCGATGAAGAAAGTCTGATTTTTCATGATATGGAGATAGGATGAACCATCGCCAAGGACAGTTGTAACAGAAATGGACGGTCGTTTGTTTAATCCTAGGTCTGCAATCCGGAACACAGCCTGCAAATGAAATTCAAACAGATTGTTCTCTGAGACTCAGCAACGTTAGCACGGAGTGAATGTAAATGTGAGCATAGTAGTAAGCAATAAATGAGTTATTCGTGTACGTACGTATCGTAAAAAATTTTAAATATATTTTAAATATGAAAAGATGCCGCTCTTTTTCAGGAGTTTGCTTTTTAAAGAATAACAAGAGTCAAGCTAAGATCTTGTAAAATATCACATACTGTATATCACTATAAAAGTTGACGTCAAAAAAAGCGACGTTTCGATCGTTCGACGGTCATTTTCAAGATGAAGAGTAAAATTTTACTTTTCAACTTGAAAGTGATCGCCGAACGGTCAAAACATCATTGCTTGTTAACGTTAACTTTTATAGTGAAATCCTTTTCTAAACATTTATTGATTCGAACACCGTATATCGCATCTTAAAATCATAGCAAATTAGTACTCACGTCTCCTTGGAGCATCAGTTCATCGAAGCCAAACTCAGCACCGTTTTCTTCTGTACTGTTCGCTTTTAAGGTCTTTGGGTTCATCTCGTCCAGGAGAAACACCTTTGGTGGGTTTGCATTCTGGTTATCAATGTACAATCTTCTGAATAAGCGATCTCCTTGTACTTCCTCTATGTACACAGTTCCAGAACCGCCGTGTTGAGAATCAGGTGACACTCCACCCAGAGCATAGAAGCCACCTCTGTACTCATCTTTGATGGTTACGTGAACGGCAATTCGCCCCCCTGAGCCACTGCCACCGGTGGCAGGGCTGGCAGTGTTTCCTACACCTCCACGGGCAGATATAGATCCGTGTCCACGAAGATAGCCAGTTGTTATCCATACACTTCCACCGCTTCCGGCACCGCTACCTGTAGATTTCAACATTACCGATGAATGGGTCCGAGACCCTTGGAATAAATACAAATTAAGCTACATTTTCACCGCAATTCTTTCACAGTTTGCAATCAGAGAAGGAAGGAAAATATTAGGCAAAGTGACATCTCTGCACGGGTTTGCGGCTATCATCGATTTCCTTTTCTTAAGGTGGCTCCCTACTGTGTTAACAGTATCTAGACCTATAGAGGGCTGAAGAATTAGAAATGAACTATTTGTTTCACCTTTGGGTTTAAGCTCCTGACATTAGCACTGAAGATCAGCAACACACCTGGGGTTTCCTTTTCGTTCATACGAATGTATCGCAGACTGTTGCCATGGCAACAACCAATCGTAAAGATAACCATCTTTTGAAATTTGCTGCTCTTTCAAGAGTTAGCTTAAGTAAAATATCTTAAAACTAGGCAGTCTTGTGAAAATGATTTCGGACAATATTTTAATTTGAAAAACATGAAAAAACAAAAAAATAAAATAAGTAAAATTCCTTAACTTGTTATTTTTGATTAAAAAAGGGAAATCCCCAGATAAAATTTTGTCCAAAAATGGTAGTCTGAAGAAGGCATACGCAACTTTCGCGTAGAGGTTTGAGAGTTCGCGCCATCGCACAATCTCAAATCACTTTGCGAGTGGTCAAAAAAACTATAGGGAGTCACCTTAAAGTTGAAAATATGCTCTTCAGTATCATTCTATTCTGAATCTCTTACCTGAAATCGTCACGGCATTGTCTCCATCCACGGTTATACTGCCATCCAGTCTGAAGGCAAATCCAACTACCACACGAACACGACCTCCTCCTCTGCTGCCAGCTGCACTTCCAATTCTAGTACCGCCTCTCGCACCAGGAAGCACTGGCTCATACACGGACCCAACTTCCTCACCTCCGCTAACATCTTGTCCATCTCCTCCAGGAGTTCCATGTCCAGCTCCGGACCCTCCTGATGCGGAGTCCAGTCCAGATCCTACTGTCTTGTTTACGAATCCTCTTCCAGCGCAGTCCAGTATAGCATTTGGCTCAAGGTAGAAGTCCGTGGCTTCGATTGTAAAAAATTCAGCTTTGAAGTAGGAACTGAACTTGATATCCTGCACATAAGAAATACACATTTTAAAGTCATACCAAAGTGCGAAAAAAATAAGTGTAAAAGATGTACAAATTTCTGACTGATTTCAGGTTAAAAATGTTCAGCAAAATCGATCAGCCACAGACACAAGAAAAAACTTCAATAACGCTAAGGAGACGTATATAACAGTCTTGACTATTACAATCTATCTCTTTAGTTATTGTTTTCAGGTTGTCTATGAAAAATAAGAATCCAAGAGGTGGAGGGGATGGTTTGTTCTCTCGTGACGTGGTGTTTTTGCCTAGGAACTCATAGCCCAAAGATTTCTTCGCACTGTAGCCCGGACAAAGATGCCGGTTATTATTTGGAGACTGTTTTCCGTACCTTGAAACCATGGACTTCTTTTATATAGAGAGTTGCACGCCCTGTTTGCTAGAATTTCTTATTCCGAGTATTTTTGCTTAAGTTCTTCAGCTTGCAAGTGCTCCTGGTTAGTACAAAATGTCCATGTATTGCAAGCTACAGTTAAGTACTGTCCCTGGCGCAATATCTTACACTAGGCATGCAAGGACTAAACCTTGACTCAACATTGTAACTCCAATATAACACAACAATCAATATCATTCATTCAGTTATTTAGTTATCATGCACGTGTACATACCAAAAGACTGACGATGAAATGAACTCCCATGGGTGGTGGATAGTGTATTACGGTGCCGCTGCCAAACTCAAGTGTGGAGAAACGGAACGTGCCAAAGTCATCTATAAACCGATATTTTCCTGCTGCGATACCAGCAGTGTGAGCATAAAATCCAATTTTGATCGTTCTGTCGTAGGCGATGTAAAAGTGCTGAACATTGATTAGACGCCCGTTCCATTCGAACGCAACGTCCCCTCGTCCGACGACGTGAACTGACGTTGCCATAATGGCGTTGGAATCTCTGTCAAGCTTGAAGTTTGCGGCCGTCCTGGTGATCGTGTACACAGCGTCTAAAAATTCAGCTTTCAGTGTTTGGTTCGCATGGACATGGATAAATCCTGTTCTATCGCCTTCTACTTTGTGCACAGTTAAGTTCAAGCGCCTGCCGTCTGGAACCAAGTGAATAGCAGCCTTGCGTACGAGATGGAGCTCATCAAAGCTATAAGCGTTTAAGCTTTCATTTAGCGTGACGTAATGATCCCATGTTCTACCTTTGTTGTCTAAGCGAAGCTGAGTGTGGGCGTACTGATTTCGTGCATCTTTAAGAAACACCGTGCCGGGACCACCAGCGTACTGAGTTGTGTCTTTTGACTGGTCACCAGATCTCCCACCAATGGCAGTGTACTCACCTAGATATTTGTTTTCCGTTGGTGTATCAATGGCAATCCGTCCACCAGATCCACCACCAGAATTAAGGCCGGCACCTGCACCACCATTTGAAGAAATCAGGCCGTGACCGCTGAATCGTCCGCATTTGATCCAAATACTGCCCCCGCTGCCACCACCTGCACTTGATCCATCGGTAGCATCTTGTCCTTCACTTGCTATGGTTCCATCTACGTACAGGTCATCTCCTATATCCATGATGATAAGCCCACCACCCTTCCCACCGTCACTGTTTCCAAGACAACCAGGGGTGCCGTAGTGATCAGGTGTAAAGAGGCTCCCATGAGAAGCAAGCTCATTGATGCCACTGTGGCCTGAAAAAAGTACAAAATGGTCAATAGCGAACTAACAATTTTAAAAAGTAGAACTACATTTGCATACTTGATATTAAAATCCTTATTTTAGTCTCGAATACATTAGCGAAAATAAGATACTTTTATGCCAAATAGTCAAACCTCTTTACATAACAAATGCTCAATTTATGATTCATTAACTTGCATCTTTTCTCCTAACAGGGAGGTTAAAATATGGATCCAAAAATGAAGGGGGGGGGAGGAAATTGATAAATACCGCAATATGAAGAGAACTAACAGAACCTGCGTGATTCCTTGAAGTGGAAACTACACATTCTGTTATTGAAGCTATTACTATTTTACCTTTTCCTCCTTTACTTCCATAACTGCCTCCAGAACCTCTACAAGAACTTGGAAGGACGGCCGTTTCATAAGAAGCTGGACGATCTTTTCCAGATGCAGTGATTGTACTTCCGGTCTCAAGGAGGAGTGAGGTAACGGCGATACGATAAGTGTCTGCAAAGATCACGGAACCGTACTTCATGTGAACCAGTCCGACTGTGCACTGCATTCCATGAACGTCAGGAAAGAGTACTTCAGAGCCATCTTGAATCTCAAACGTGGCCAAAACAAAGCTGCCTATAGCACTTACAGTTAGGGTACCATTATGCAAATCGGCTGAATGAGCATGGGACAAAAATCTGGACTTCAAACGCTTGGTGATAAATAAGTGAGTAACATCTATCATTCTGCCATTGATTGTGAAAGATGAGTCCCCAGTTATTTGCCCAGTTGCTTTTGCACCATCTCCGATCACGTACAGCGACGCGCCAAACACCATTTCAGCGTCTTTGTCAATCCTCAGGTTAACAGCCGGTTTTGAAACACTGTGCTCTGTAGCAGACGCTTCCAGGTAGAAAGTTTGGTTGGCACGGGCATGAAGAAGCCCTGTTCGATCTCCGAACAGTCGCGTCATTTTCAGAACTGTTCTCTCTTTTCTTACAGCCATGTTAAGAGCTGCTCTTCTAAACAGGTGAACTTGCGAGAAATCGTGATCAGTCATATTTGTTTCATTAATTGTGACCGGATCTTGAACGGAACGCATTAAGTTGTCAATTCGCAGCTGAGTAAAAGGCCTCTTAGAACGAATATCGTGCAAAAACACCGTACCGGGTCCACCATATGTGCCTGTATGAGAACTTCCACCAAATGCTATGTAGGATCCCCTGTAAAGGTTCTGGATAGCGTATATAGCAATCCTACCTCCGGAGCCACCACCTGCATTGGCTCCTCCTCCATCACCACCAGTTGTGCTCAGTGCTCCATAACCTTTAAGGAAAAAATATATTATGTGTACGAATTTCTAATGTAAATTTCGTAAGTTATTAAAAGGAATTGTTTATTATATTTGAGATTTCAGTTATTCCTTGCTGTCCTAGTTAATAAAAACTTCGCATCGCTTTAGGTAAAAATATATCAATTTGGGGCAATGCTACCTTATGCAGTGTTTTTCTCCGAATTTTGTGATCGGTCTAGCAATGTTTTATGAGAGAATATATTCTCCTGTTCTGGCTAATTTAATGTCTAAGCTTGTAGAACAACACTTACCAATGAAACCCTCTGTCTGGAATAGAAGACTTCCTCCACTTCCGCCACCAGCTCCTCTTCCAGCTATAGCACTTCCACCTTCCGCCGTAATGGTACCATCATTGATAAGCAAAGTGCCTGCTTCTATCTTCACATAGCCCCCTCCACTTCCCCCGATATCACTACTACCTATTCCGTTTCCGCCCCTGCGACCGGATTCCTTTGGGTGGTAAAGAGAACCATAGTAGGAGCCTCCAGCAGCTCCTCCATAACCACTTCCGCCATTGCTAGCATGTCCCGCTCCTGCTCCCCGTGAAAGCGATGATTTTTCACTAGCAGGAACAGCTTCCCGTGCTTTGTTGTCACCAGCTGCGCTGAGCAGTCCTCCAGTTTCCACGTCCAAACTAGAAGTTATAATGTCTAAATGATGGGCTTCCAGAGCGGCGTGAAACTTTACATTCAAGAATCCAACAACTATCTTCATCTCGATTTCGTCCTCCATAGTGACTGAACTACCACTAAATAATTTTACATCGGAGAACTTAAAGGTTCCTGGTGACTCGTTGTCTTTTAAGGTTCTCGAGCCTTTTTGAAGTTTGACGACCCGCTTTTGAGTAACATACAGGTTACGAATGCCATTTAAAGTTCCGTTACATTGCAAGGCTACTGCACCATCGCCAACAATGTATACAGTCGTAGACATAACAGCTTCAGCTCCATTGTCAATTCTGAAGTTTATAGGACTCTTAGTGGTCGTTAGCTGTGCCTCCACCACCTCTATAATCGCCTTGTGACCTTCATAGAGATGCAGAAGACCAGATCGATCACCAAAGAGTTTCCTGATGCTTAGTGTGGAATTTGAATTCTCAATCATACGTAAAGATGCCTTACGAAACACATAAAGCTCATTGAAGTCATAAGATACCTTACTCTCATTCAGTGTAACATAGTTTTGCCAACTTTGATCTTGATTATCGATGTGCAACTGATGAAAGAATAACTTGTATCGTACATCTCTAATATAGACCGTCCCAGGTCCACCTGACACTCCACTGCTACTTGCAATTCCGCCCAGAGCTTGTAATGTCCCACGGTATGAATATTGTGACTTGAGATGTATCGCCACTCGTCCACCGGCCCCGCACCCACCAGCACCATCTGCACGTCCACCATTAGCAGAAACTGTTCCTGTGCCCGAAAAGACGCTGCCAATCGATATAAATACACTTCCACCACTTCCTCCACCAGCTTGACTTCCTTGGGTTGCATGTCCACCGTTTGCTGTAATGAACCCGTCATTTTCCAGAATGTCAGTGTCAATTCGGATAACTCCACCACCTTTACCAGCTGTATTACCGGCGCTGCCATTGCCTCCAGGTTGACCTGGCCGATCTGGCTCATACAGAGTGCCATACGGACTCCCACCGCCCAGTCCATTATATCCCACTCCACCAGCACTACCATGCCCTCCACCAGAACCACCGTTAGCTGAAGAACGCCCACTGCCGCCAAAATTTCCCACTGCTTCGATGCTGTTGTTCGTCGTAAGAGTTGCACCGCGTCCAATAAGCAGTGATTTGGATTTGATGTCAACAAATTTCCCTCGGAGTGTCACTCCACTTTTCATATCCAAGGTTCCGACACTGATCTGAAGATTCAGTGGAGCTCCAAAGTCGGAGCCGCTTTTGAGGGTAACGCTTGCGAACTGCTGAGTTCCAGGGTCACTCTGGAAGACAAAATTATTGTTTTCCATCAAGGTTGTTTGTGACGTAATTCCAAATTTTACAGCGCTTCCTGATTCAACGACGAGGTGTCGAACATTTGATAGTTTACCATCCAGGGTAAGGGTTGCTCCATCAACCGTGAGATTCGAAGCTACGACAAGATTGGCACCTTCCTCGACGTAGATGTTCGTTGTCAAGGTCAAGTGGCTCTCTTTTGCCTCAAGAACCTCTGCTAGAAGGGTTTGGTTTTTCCTAATGGCAATTTCCCCCACGCCATCAGAAACAAACCGGGTAACTTGGATGGTCTGAAACTTTCTTTGAAGATTATATATCTCGAATCGAGACATTCCTGTCAGCCGAAGTTCGTCAAATACATAGTTAACCACACCAGCTTCATATAGAACGGTTTGAGCCTTGTTGATAGCAATTGCTAGGTTATCAATCCAGAGACGCTTTCGAGGAATAAATTTGTTGTTATCTTTAATGTATAGCGTCCCAGCAGCACCAGCTTCCTTCCCGCTTCCACCTTGTGCTTGTAAGAGGCCCTCAAAACTCATCGGTTTCTGCAAGTAGATGCCAACACGCCCACCACTGCCGCCACCTCCCGTGCCCTTACCATCACCACCTTTTGCAATGATTATCCCATTTCCTTGGATATCGTCTGCTGAGATCCACACACTTCCACCACTGCCTCCGCCACTGTTCGAGGCTTCTCCACTTGTTCCAGTTACTGAGATAGTTCCCTCGAGTTTTACGACTCTAACCACTGTTAAACGAAGGTAGCCACCACCGACTCCTCCGGCACCATAACTAGAACTACCTCCACCACTGCCAGTATCGTTTGGATTGAACGCTGAACCGTACCAAGTTCCCTGATTTCCATGGCGCAACCCACCGTAACCACCGTGGCCGGCACCAGTTCCATCGGACTGATACCGACCTCCTGCACCAGGTCCTTTGTCGCTTTCGTGTCCCTGTGCAGATAGATCAAGGGTAGCACCTGGGTGTATAATGACGTCAGAAGCCTGGATGTCGAGCCAGCTGCCTTGCACTATTGCACCAAAGTTTACTTCGAGTCTCCCCACCGTCAGCGGGACTTTCTTCAACCTTGCCTCCTCAAACGAAAAGAAGGCACCGTTCTTTACTCTCAGGGAAGAAAATCGGTATTCGCCACGGTCTGTGATGAAGGTATATTGGCCATCGATGTAACGAGCTGTGCGTGCCGAGGAAGAAAACGTTACTTTCCTA
This sequence comes from Platygyra sinensis, assembly GCA_019787425.1. NCBI lineage: Eukaryota > Metazoa > Cnidaria > Anthozoa > Scleractinia > Merulinidae > Platygyra > Platygyra sinensis. The sequence goes on from JAHPZR010047988.1 coordinate 66,125, forward strand.
TTTTCTCCGATTATCATGTCTAGGATTCCAGTTAAGGTTCCCTTGAATACGTTGCTACTTCCAAGAAACATCACTTCATCCGGTATACGTATCTCTCCGTTCGACTCGACAATGAAGTTGCAGTACGGTTGCAAATACCGCGAAGTTGGTTCAGCAGTAAACGTGACGTTATCTTTGATATAAATGACACTGTTTGAGTCCGTAACCAGCTTGTCAACTTGCATGTCCTTTTCTACATGTAGTATCACTTTTCCTTTTAAGTAGAGTTCTTGAAGATTATAAGAAGCGACAGATGACTGTTTGAGAAACACTGGAAGTGGTGAAGCTGAGTGGATGCCGCTATTATCCAGAATAAGCTTTTTGTCACGGAGTACTGTTTTGCCAACTTCAATATAGACAGTTCCTGGCGATCCACTTTTAGCTGAAGAATTACCACCTCGCGCACTGAAAGTACCACTAAATTTGTCGTCACCTGTTATAAGCAAAGAGATACGTCCACCGCCTCCGGCACCAGTTATCTCTCCAACACAATCTCCTCCTTCCGCTTTAATTTGTCCACGGCCACTTAGCTGTTCTGTGATGGAGATATCAACACTGCCGCCACTGCCTCCACCTGTTGTGGTACTGTCTCCGCTTTGACCATTCGACGATATGACGCCATCGACAACTAAGTGCGAAGCCATGACATCAATGATACCACCTGCAGTACCATGATTACCATCGGGTATTTGCGATGTCCCACCTCCACTTCCGAACTCTGTTGCTTTATATAGGGATCCATACACCATACAACTATCATTGGTATTGCCACCACCACAGCCCCCATATCCACCACCGGTCAACAAGGAAGAACTTCCAACGCCAAAACCAGCTCCTGGAGGATTACCTAATCCATCAGCTCGCACAACACCGTTAAAAGCAACGTTCAAAAGTGGTGTTATCACTCTAAGATATCTTCCTTCTAAAATTCCACCAAATGCTACATCAATGGAGATCGCCCTCACTTCTACAGGAGCATTGGTGAATTTATCAGCCTCGAACGTTATGTGTCCTCCACTTGAAACTTTAAGGGAGCGGAAAGAGTATATTCCGGGTGTGTTAGTAAAGGTCCCAATAATGCCAGTTTTTGCAATAACAACAGAGGCTTCTTGGCCAACATTAACCTCTTGTCCACCGTTCAGTTTTCCAGCTAAGTAAAGGGATGGTAAAACCGCTGTTCGGGTAATGAAAAGCACTGGTGCCAGATTAAGCGTTGCTCCTTCATCTACGATCATCGCCCAGGGGAACATGAATGGTCTTGAAGTCACAGCTTTGCCAGCTCCAAGCGTAAGTGTTTGATTACGATGCACATGAAGGCGACCGCTTCCATCACCGTCCAGTTGCTGAATTGCTATCCTCATTTCCACATTTGGTATTGTTGCCACCTCAAGCCTGGCACCATTTACGAGCTTAAGAAGCCGCATCGTGTAAGAGAGTTTCTGTTCATGCATGATAATTGTGTTAGCTTCCGTTTCACTGTTTCCATTGTCCACTATTGTCGAGTTGAGAGGCAGCCCAACTACGTACTCACGAATGAATATCGTCCCAGCTGCACCACACGTAGCCCCGCATCCGCCATAACTAGTGACCGTACCTGTGAAAGGAGTCTTATCCGTGATATAGAGAGCGATGCGGCCACCAGAACCACCAGATGCAGAGCCAAGTCCGCTACCTCCATTTGATACAATCTCTCCATGACCAGACAACGTTCCTGCCCGTAACAGTATGCTGCCTCCACTGGCACCTCCAGCTGAATCATCTGCACCGTTAGCACTGATACTTCCGTACAAAGTCATTTTTTCTTTTATGTCTAAGAAAATGACTCCACCACCACGGACATTGTTGCCACTGCCATAATGTTGCGGTTCAAATACAGATCCATAAGACGATCCACCCTGGATTCCGCCACCTTCTCCTCCATGACCGCAACCACTACCGGAGCTTTTAGCTTCACCTAAACCGCCAAGGAAGCCCCCGCTATCGGTGGTAACTCTTGCCTGGTTTTCCACGATCATATTGTTAGCTGTGATATTGAGACGTTTCATACTGGAACTTGACGTAACAGTTACTCCTTGGCCAAGATACAACGAGTCAGCCTTCACAGTGACATTTTCTTGAGCAAAAATAAATTGTGCATTTGTTTCAAGTCGCAGCGAAGAAACATGGAACTGCAAATGCGAAAAACTCTTCTTAATTATGCCGTTATCGTCTACTTGAACTACAGAACCTTTAAGAAGCCTCATGTTCGTGCAACGAACTTCTCCACTAGATGCCACTTTTAGAACTTTACCTTTCCCGAGTATAGGTTCTCTTGTGTCCAGAGTCCCTGCAATTACTACAGTGGGTGAGCCTGGACCTACAAAAGTTGGTTGGCTGTAAATATACATGGAACCACCAGGTTGGATCTCAAGATCACATGCAAATCTTCCCGATGACTGAGGAAAATTCGTAACATCTACTCTACTACCATTCGAGACTGTTAGTTTACCAGTTCCATCGGTAACGAAGTTTTTGACGATTAACAACGCGGTTGTTGCTAAGAATGTGCCTTGATTTTCTAAACGCAACTCATCGTACATGTAAGAAGATGACGAACTTGGCAATCGGGCTGGAGGGTAACCAGCAACCTTGTTCCAGAAAAGGAGTGTTTCATAAGAGGTTCCTAGTCTTCGGTCGCGAATGTACACCGTTCCTGAAGATCCGGCTTTGTGTCCATCACCCCCAGTAGCATCGTAAAGACCACGAAATTCACTTTGCCCTTGAAGAACTCTTATTCCGATTCTTCCTCCACCTCCTCCTCCAGCTGGGAAGTTCGCATTTCCACCGCGGGCCCTGAAAGTACCGGATCCCTTGAGAAAATCTGTTGTTACTTGGATGCTTCCTCCGCTTCCAGCACCAGCCCCTAAAGATCCATCTCCTCCACTGGCATCGACAAGTCCATCGTTAACAAGCTCTTTTGTCTTAAGGATTACAACACCTCCTCCCCTCCCACGATTTTGAGTGCTTCCTCCACCAACGGTTCCAAAATCATCAGGGAATGAAACATTGCCGTAAAGGGCTTTGTTATCAGTATCACCACCGCCTAGCCCACCATAGCTACCACCGTTATCTGACACTGATATCATGGCATTAACAAAGTCCGATGTCCCAGCAACAATAGAGCCACTTGAGTAAATGGTCAGCTTAGAAACAATTAGTGTACTCGTGCTTTTTCTTTGTGTTCCTGGCTCAATGTGCATTGTGGCACTTCCTTGTATCTCCAGAGAGTTGTATGCATAGTTCCCTGGTGCTAAGCTACATGACTGACCTGCGAGAAGTTTGAAATTGTCGTAATCACAGGCAATGTAATACGTCACGTTGTAGCGTGTCTCATTCATGATTACATAAATTGTCTCGTTTGGAGATATAGCCACCGACACGTTCTTGAATACTAAGTAGGACTCGTTTCTCTTGTTAAAAATGTGCTTGCCGACACCACAAGGGTTATATAAGGTCTTTGACGCAACTTCAACAACTTCGTATCCATGAGGGCAGTCTGGCCTGTTAAGAGAAGGTCCGTTACTATGTTGTATTCGTTCCTGCGTAGACACTGGAATGCTAGATGCAAGATTAGCTCCGTAGTCAAGCTGCAAAAGATCACTCTTCAGTTTTACTTTGTTTGATGAAGATGTAGTCATACTTCCACCGTCTTTGATTCGTACTGAAGTAAATTGTACAGTAGACTTGCCTTGTTGAGGTGTTATCCTAAAACCAGTATGTCCAGGATATGTAAGAACAAGCCGGCCGTTATTTGTGATCGTCAAATCTGAGACTCCAACCAAGCTGCCACTAAGGTTTATCTCGGTACCACTAGTAATGAAGAAATTTGGCGAAACGGAGAGCGTTCCACCATCTTTAATTTCCACATTAAATTCAAGTTCCATTGTAGGTTGAACTACACCTGTTACGCCAACGTAAACATCGTGATTTGGCTTTACGACGAGCCATGCTGTTTTGTCTCCTACTATTTTCTTAGTAATCAGCGTCATAGGACTTCCCTGATCGCATGAAATCATTGAAAGTGTACTAGATTTAAATAGCCTTATCTCATCAAAAGTAAAGTCAATAAGCTTTGGATCACAAATAAGTGAGCTTTCCGTATTGAGAGCTAAAACACTTCTTCCTTCTAAGATAAGTTTTGAATCTCCCATTTGCGACTCTGTTTTCTTCAAATACAGGAAACCGGAAGCACCGATGTTTCGGCCACCACCACCATGGACCTTGTATGAGAATTGAAGCGATGATGTCCTATAGTAAATTGTTACTATACCACCACTTCCTCCTCCTCCTGAACTGGACCCTCCGTCACCACCATGAACGTCAAAGGAACCGGTTCCTTCCACAGTACTGGCATTGATAAACAGACTGCCACCTGCACCGCCACCACCTTCACTGTGCTTCGAATTCTCGCCCCTAGTCAAAAAGAACAAATACTAACGTGAGCTATGTTGCTAGAACGTCATGCTACCAAATCATACTTGAAGATGTTAAATTTAAGACCACTTACAAAATAAATGATATTCCGAGGTAGGAAAATAACAATTGGAAGAGATAAATAAAGAAACGACAGAGAAAACTTGGCTCCTTCATAAACACAATTCGTATCTTGAGCTTTAACACTTATAATCGATCCCCATAAGAATAACATATAAAGATTCTTACCTTGATGTGATTTCGCCGTCAAGTTGGAGCGTTCCACTGATCGTCAGATTTAAAATCCCACCTCCAAACCCACTAGTACAGCTTGAAGAAGATCGGCCAGCATATCCAGCTTTTCCAAATGCTGCAGGACGAAATACTGAACCAAATGGGTCTTTCCGCTTGCCACCTGATGACTCTCCAAGAAATCCGAACCCACCATAACCTGCATGACTGCCTCCTGAGCCAGCATAGTAAACGTCTGTAGCTGGACAGCTCTCTCCTCTAGCATCCAGGTTAATCAGCCCTGATTCGTCCACTGTCACAGTCTGCGCAACGATCACGACATAGCGTCCATTAAGGACCCCTCCTGAGTTTATGACAAGAGAATCCATCTCCAGTGAATAGTTGGTGTTGGTCGCAACCATGTCTAATAAGCCTTGGCTCATAATCGTCACCGTTTGAAACTTGAAGTTCGTTGCTTGAAGAGAGCCAGTGATAAATGCTCCAGAACCAGATCCAAACGTAACTGTACACTGAGAAATTGTCAGGTCCTTAACGCCGATTAGATATCCAGCATTTAGAGACAACGAGTTCTTGTGAAGCATGACCCTTTCAGGAAGCTGAATGTAGCCTGATTGGTAAACCCTCAAGTTAACAGGAATGTAATAGTCGGTGTTCGGTATTGTTACAAGCTGTCGCGGGCCAACGTGAAGGAAGCCAAAACTGTCTCCTTCATAAGTACCATAGAACTGTCTAAACGTGTGCAGACGAGTCAAACTTGAGTCAGGCTCAATGGCAAGGTGGACTGATCCACCCAACTTCACTTCGTCAATTGTAAGGCCTTTGTATATGATAGGTCCTACATCTATGTCCTGAACAGCAGCTGGTTCCGGCGAGCCAACAATATCATGACTTAAAGTCAACCAGGTCCTTGCGCTGTCACTTGTCAAGTCGTAATAGTCGTCAATTGTCTCTTGTGACGGCTTACGGCCTTGATTGAAAACCTCAAGGGCACTATAATCTTTGCTTTCGTCTTTCTTGTAAATCGTTCCAGCCGCTCCTGTCTCAATGGTTGAGGCCCCTCCATAAGCAGAGATGATTCCGGAGAAGAAAGTTGAGTTGAAATGAATGGCAATTCTTCCGCCGCTACCTCCACCGCCATCAGTTCCTCCACCTGCGCCTCCATTCGCTTGGATTACGCCTGATCCATCGAAACTTCCTGCCTCGATGAGAACGCTGCCTCCGCTTCCTCCACCGTAATCTGAGTTAGTTAAAGCATCTTTACCATTAACTGTTATTTGTCCATCATGAAGCATCTGTTGAGCAGTCATATGGATGACACCTCCACCAGTTGCTATACTATTACCACTTCCTCCACCACCAGAACTACCAAATGCCTGGGGCCTAATGAAGTCTCCATAGAAGGCGCCGGTAAGACTTTGAGATTTGCCTCTACCTCCACGGCCACCATGACCGGCCCCAGACGATCCACCAAAATGCGATAATCCAGCTCCTGGACCTGACCCTGCTACTATAGCCTGAAAAGAAATTTATTCATGAGAACTTTTAATGACAGAAATGCATTCAAAAGCAAATGCGTACGAGCTGGGGGCTACGGAAATTGTGTGATATTTGGGGCAAAACGCTAATGATTCGGGCAACGTCCCCTGAATGAAAACATAAATAATTCGATCTCTGTCTGATTTCCAAAACTCGTAAATAAAGTTCTCATTTAGTTATACTTTTTTAAAGTTTTTTTCTTTTAAAGGAGAAGGTCACTCCAAAAACGTATACTTTTTGTTAAAGTGGTACTATGATCAAAAAATCATTTCCTTTTTTTCTTCAGATTTTGAAAGTGTGTTCGTTTAACACCTAACTGGCAAAAGTTTGAGCTTTGAGTTTTATCCGAAGGCTGTTTATTTTGAGTGTAGGTTTTGGATTTCACGGTCCGCCATTACTCACGTTCAAAACTGACCGACAGGACATCAGAGGGTTGGATCTAGAGAAAATGACGTCATTTACTCACTAGCTTAAGATTTCAGCGTGTAAACGCAATTTATTATATATGCAAAACACGGGTTTAAAAGTCTGAAAGCCCGAAACTCCCGTGCTGCATATTAATTCAGCCGCGTACACACGCATTGCATTCTTAAACTAGTGAGTCTTTGACGTCATTTTCTCCTCTACCCAGCTCTCTTAGATTTTAAAGTTAGTAATGGCGGACCAATAAATAAGAAAATTCCAGTTAAAATAAACAGGTGCCTTTTTAAAATCAGAACTTAAAATTGGGGTCAGTTAGAGTTTAGTTAACATAGTTTTGAAATCCCCCCAAAAAAAGGAATTGTTTTTTTGGTCGCAGTACCACTTTAACACTAATACAAACCCTGTCACTAAGCTTAGGAACTCATCGAAGTTTCAGCCGCTAAAGTGCAGGTTTTCCATATGAAATTGGTCTCCAAAGAAACCTAAAATTGCCGCTATTTTGAACAGTACTCAGCAGTCAGGCCACGTTTTTGTGTTGCCATTCCGTCCAAGAGATTTTATCCAAATCAGGGCTTCCGGCAAGCCTTTTTTGACCATCACTCTGGGTTATGGCTGCTCTTGAGCCATTCTCGTCCCCAGAGGCCGCGCTTCTTTCGGTCAGCACCAAGAATCGCGATCTCTAGGAAGGTCCAACACCGGAAGTCCGCGAGTCACGGACTACTCGTCAAATCTGATTGGCTGAGAAAAAGAAACGATTACTCTGCGCATGCTCAGAAAGTTAGACCAGGCCAGAGGCAGCGATTCGCGGCCTCTAGGGACGAGAATGCTCCTGAGCAGTATTATTTTGAGCCAAACATGCTCCAAACTCTGATAATAGTGAAGATAGTTAAATGGATAATCACTTGGAGTGCTCACCATTTGTCAGAATAAACCGGTTGAGACGAGCATTGAATAATAGTAAGGGTTTTTCCAAAATCAGCAAATCAACCGAACGAAATGACGCTTACCATTTGCAATTCGATTTCACGTAATTGTTTTCGGCTGATGAGCGACTAAAAACTAAAACATTTAGCAAATAGTAAGCACATTTCCGCCGTTCCGTTCCGAACGAAATAGAGGAGCACCTCTGAAGGTACTCCACAATTTCCGAACAAAATTTCCGGAAAATTACCTTATCATTTGGCTTCAAACCGAAATTTCCGGATGTTTTGGCCAAATGGTAAGCACCCTTGGAAAAAAGACACATTTGCTGCCCCTGTGAGGGATGCAAAATCAGTTGCAGGTTTTTCTCCTTGCCGCCAATTTCGAGTCGGACGGAAGGATGTCACATAAACACGGCCTGGCTGCCAAGTACAGCTCAAATGGCGGCCTACGACGTCGCCTCTTTCGAGACGAATTTCTTCAGGATAGCAGGCACTCCAGAGGCTGAAACTTCGGTGAGTAAAAAAGCTGAATGTCTACTTGTTAAAGATGAAGACAAAAAAGGTAAGCTTTCTGGAGTGCCCTCCTGCTTGATGGAGTTTGACTGACTGATTATGTAAGCTTTGAATATAACTAATTTTTGGAACTGGTAAACGAATAAAGATGGAAAATTTTAAGCTCGGTAATGAAATATGAAAAGTGAACTAATCAACACGAGCGCGGAACAAAGAAAAAATCTTATTCCCCAACAGGTATCCAGCCCATGACCTCCCGGACACCGGGCGGGCGCTCTATCCACTGAGCTACGAGAACTCATAGAGAGCAAGGTCTTTTAACTGAGTTCATATTTTTGGAATTGTTGCAATTTCATTAGATGTCGAAATTATGAACGTTTTTATTTTTGATGCAATTCGAGTGCGTTTGCATCCAGATTTCTACATCGTCGTATTTGGGCACTGCGTCAAGTTTACGGGCAAGAAAATCACCGCCCCCTAGTTTGAAGGTGCTCGTATGCCTATGTTCACTAAGGAAGTTCATAGACGAGCCTAGACAAGGTATGTAACCAGAAACACAGAGTTGTAACGATGAACAGCTTTGCCATTTACCGATACAACCGGCCATCAGAGTTGCGGTATCGAAACAGTCAATTAACTTTATGTTTAAGCTAAAATAAGTATACCAAACAAAACATTTGCGTTTCTCATATTAATAAATGTGGTACCTGCATATGCTAGCACCTCATCTAATGAATAACAACCGCAAGTGGCCTTGAGTATCTTAAGTCGATTCCCGAAAATCCATCACAAGTTTAACTTTTATGTTTTAAGTGCTACGTTAATACAGAACGTGTAACACGTGTCAGAAGTTCGACAGTTGCTTGCTCAATTTAAACAATTATTGTAGCTCACGCTGCACTTCACAAAACTCGAGACAATTAAAAATCAGTTCAACGTACTCGCGAATCTGACAGCATAAGACCCAAAACCAGAAATGTACACTTCAAGCAGTATTGTCCGTCTCATCTTACCTTAAAGTTCAGGTCAATAACTCCTGATTGCTCGATTGTTACCGTGTCGGCTACCACCGAAAGTCGGTCAGCGATAAGAACTCCCCCACTGCGGATCCATAAGGTTGAGCATGTTATTGACAGGCCGTCTTTGTCACTCTGTATTTCAATGCTGCCACCACCCTGGATTTCGATCACGTCGAATGATAAGTCTCTGGATGATTGGTTATTTGGAGCAATGAGTTGCCTAAAAAATGAAATTGCATGATTGAGGCTATTTAGCACATTTAGAAAAGCTGTTGAGAAACAGATGTTTTTGAAGTGGGAAATGACGACACTAGAATTAGTAATCAAGTGATGACGAGTGAAATTAGGAAATAATGTTATCAGAATTTTGATAAGACGCGCGTGAAAGTATATCCTAAATTCACAAATATACCATTTGATTACCTTTTCACATCGTGAGTGACAAGTTACGCTTACAATAGTGGGTTTGTAGAGAGAAATACGAGCAATTTGTCAGCCATGATATTACTAGCATAGCATATCTATGACGCAATAGAAGAGTTAAGGCAGTATTTACTGCTGGAAAATACTTTCAAAACATTTCATGGATGCAGAGGTTTAGCTCAAGGCATGCTGTGCTTTGTTCAACGAAGAATACCCCAAAGAACTTCGTTTAGAAGTGAATCATTTATGTTGCCACTGAAATGAAGTTGATTGAGTGCTCCGGTTTGTAATCAGACATTACTACCTTAAAAGGGCAAAAGTAGTTTCTTTATTGCTTACCGGAGAATTAGTCTTCCTTTATTTCCCACTGTCACACTTTGAGCCCCGCTCAAACTTCCTGCGACGATCATCTTTATCCCATCCACAACAAGCTTATGAGGCAACTTCAGATCACTTCTTGGATACACGTTGACACCCCACAGTAGCTCAGGCTGTTGTCCCTGGCTGTCCGATAGCGTCATCTGCAACTCTTGATTGGCTCTAACGTGCACAATTCCCGACCGGTCTCCACGAATACCTCTGATGTCCCACCGAACAGGCGAGCCGGGTGGAGTTGTAAGCACGGCTAGCTGCGATTGGCCACGAATATCAACCTCATCAAATGACATTACTGTTGTGTTGGGTTCTGGTGTCAGCCATGTCCGACCTCCATCGTGATCGACGTCTACAATGTCATCTGTCAATGGAGCACCAATGTTCTTGTTGTCCACTATAAGTTGCTCGTAGTCTTTGAACTTGTTATTGAGATATATTGTTCCGGCACCCCCTGCTTCTTTGTTACCTGCTCCGCCAAAGGCCTCTATTTTGCCACTGAAAGTACGGTTGTCAAAATCAATCGAGATTCGTCCACCACCCCCTCCGCCACTACTCGAGAACAGCCCGCTTCCACCAGACACTCTGATAACTCCATTTCCTTTGAAGGTCTTCGACGATATCCAAATACTACCTCCGCTACCACCTCCGGTTGCCCCGTTGTGTCCATCCTCAGCATTGGCACCAACTAAACCATCTATAGTAACAGATCCTCTTGCTGCTAATCTAATTATCCCGCCTCCAGCTGTCAACGTGCTTCCACTTCCATGGGAGAGAGGTTCATAAAGGGAGCCATAGGAGTGGCCTGGGGATGAACCCAAGCCACCCAACCCTCCGCGACCTCCGTGACCAGCTCCAGCAGAGCCTAACGGGTATCAAAGAAGTGTTTGTGAGAAAAAAAGTTGAGGTTAGCAGTTAAGTAGGTACAGTACCGCTCAGATATACGTTAACTGCGCAGACGCGTTTTATACGCACATACGCGTATAACTATACGCACATATGCGTATGATTATACGCACATACGCATATGGTTATACGCACATACGCGTATATTTATACGCATATACGCGTATAGTTATACGCACATACGCGTATATTTACACGCGTATATACGCATATACATGCGCGTCTGATGTGTCTTTGTTATTCAGGACGAAAACTTTTCTTTGTGTTTCTCTGTTGTGAAAGAGAAAGAGTCTAAAAAAGAGACGAGCCTACAACAGAAAATTAACATATTTCACAAAGCTAATGTGATCATATTACAAACACGCACGCCGCATCGCTTCATGTATTTATTGAATAACGAGAAGAAGCAGTTCATCTGCTTTATCTTTTGCTGTTGATGAATCAGATCGAAAAGAAAAATATTACTTTAAAACTCGGCATCTAAACGCGTGAATCATCTGGACGGTTCTTCAAAGCGAAATTTGCAAATGCCGAATTCACTTCGCAAATTCTCCGACAAACTACCGTTTCTTTGACACTTGCTTGATCATAAGGTACCAAAAATGGGAAAAAAATCGAAACAGACGCTTGCAGTCCCTATTTTAACACGTGAACTTTAATTTTTTTACAGGGAAAATCTGTGTTTCGGCACGTGTCGGCAAGAATAATACCTGGTTTTTGAGCGCAGCGTCCAAAACAAACATGGCGTCGATGTCTTTTCCTGCTAGGCAACAAAACTTTCTTCAAAGAGTTCGAAGAGGTAAGGACTAAGCATCAAGAGGACTTCACTGATGGTACAGCGGGTAATAATGCCTCAGAAGCAATGATATAGGGTTGCAAGAAGGTCTGAATTAAAGGTCTCCCTAAAAATCGCGCTACGGAATACTGCTGACAGGTTTGTAAACTTATTTGTCCGCAACAGATAGTCCAGATGAGCAAAAGCATGCATGAATAACTTATTAAATATAACTAAGTCAATATATTCATGAACAGGATGTTCATGTCGTTCACCTATTTATTATTAAGCAGCCTCATAGATATTAAGCCGTATTGCTGTCGTGAAGATTGATAGTAAGTAAGTAAGTAAGACTTTATTTAACGAGAGTAACATATAACAGTAATAAAACTGATAAACTAATGGCCCTCAAAAATTAAAATTTGAAAAAGAAAACACAAACCTATATACATCATAAAATATTGTTAAAATTGACAATTTACAGGAACAATTTGCTAAGAATTTGATTATCTAAAATTATTTTAAAAAGGGAACGCTTAAAACTTTTTACACTGGTACTCTGTTTAATATCCACACTTAATTTGTTCCATTCTTTCGTGGCTCGCACAGCAAACGCTCGTCCCCCTTCGGTACTTCTCTTAAATCGCGGGCACTTTAAGTTTAAATTACAGAAACGGGTTGATCTATTATGAGTGTCAGAGTTTCTGATAAGTAGATCATTTATATATTCCGGGGTATTGCCATTCAGCCTTTTGTAGGTTAGAGCGCATCGATTTACATATGATTCAGCATAAAAGGGAACCCACTTTAAGGTGTTAAATAAGTCGACAGAAGGTGCTGTTCTTTCGGCATCAAGGATAATTCTAGCCGCACGTTTTTGAAGACGCAGGACTTTCAAAAGATTTTCTTTACTGCAAGAAGTCCAAATCGTGCTACTGTAAAGCATTACAGGTTTAATGATCGTAGAGTAATATATACTGTTTAACTTCGTACTTTCTGTTAGAAACCGTTCGTTTTCTGACAGAAACGACTTTTGACGGAAAAGTAAACGAGACGAAAATTAGACAAATTATCCTGCGAACACAGACTGGCGGCAGTGAGTGAGAAGCGCTTCAGAACAACCACGCTACATTCAAATGGCAATCATTTAATAAACATAAACATTAACATAAACAACAGCAGTAAATCTACCTGATGATATTCCGGGTCCACTTTTCGCCGCATAGCCTCGTTTCTCTGCATTAATATTACCAGAGCCCTCGACCTCAATATTACCAGCACTAATGTTAATCCATTTCCCTTGTATCAGGCCCCCTGCCATCACTCTCAAGCTCTCATTCAGCAACAGGTTGACAGTAGGCGAGTCTATGGCGGTGTCAGCGGCTGTGAGCTTCGCGCCATTCATGACGGTCATGGAATTTAAGTGGATGGTCTTCTTGCTGAAGCCCTCTGTATGACCCTACAAAATGGTGAGTAGATCATGGAATCAACTATCAATGAATCAAGAAAAACAAAATGGACTGACTGACTGACTGACTGACTCACTGACTGACTAACTGACTGACTCACTGACTCACTGACTGACTCACTGACTCACTGACTCACTGACTCACTGACTCACTGACTCACTGACGGACGGACGGACGGACGGACAGACTCACTGACTGACTCACTCACTCACTCACTGACTCACTGACTCACTGACTGACTGACTCACTGACTCACTGACTGACTGACTGACTGACTGACTCACTGACTCACTGACTGACTCACTCACTCACTCACTCACTGACTCACTGAGAAACTGGGAAATACGAAAATAGAGGTGCACCAATCCCAGTAGAAGGAAGAACGTGTTTAGTCTGCAATAGAGGCTATATAGAGGACGAGCAGCACTTCTTGATGTATTGCCCAGGGTATGATAACATTAGAAATGAGTTTCATTCTCTCCTTTCAACACACGATGTTGTTTTCAAAAGCCTAAATGATGAGGATAAGATACGGTATTTACTTACCCTAGAAAACGAAACCACTTCAAAAATAGTAGGTAAATACACATATTTAATGTTTCAGAAGAAAAGAAATCCTAAATTCAAAATATAATTGAATATAATAATTTTATTCCAATTGTATTAGAAGTTATTGTATGATCTTTTAGTTAATTAATAATTCTACTAGATATCATCGCCTTTATTGTAACAAGACCGATACCTCCCTTTGGAGAGTAAGGCGCAATAAAGATTTACTGTTACTGTTACTGTTACTGACTGACTGACTGACTGACTGACTCACTGACTCACTGACTCACTTACTGCCTGAATGACTGACTGACGGACTGACTGACTGATTGATTGAGTGACTCAATAACTGACTGACTCACTGACTTACTCACTCACTCACTGACTGCCTCACTCACGGACTTACTCACTGATTGACTTACTGACTGACTGACTGACACACTGACTGACTCACTGACTCACTGACTCACTGACTCACTGACTCACTGACTCACTGACTCACTGACTCACTGACTCACTGACTCACTGACTCACTGACTCACTGACTCACTGACTCACTGACTCACTGACTCACTGACTCACTGACTCACTGACTGACCCACTGACTGACTCACTGACTTACTGACTGACTGGTCATAAACGTTACACGAACAAAGCTTACTACTGAAACCACCACGACAACGAAATAAAACGAAAGTTTCGTAGAAAAGGTCTAGGAGTTAAGTTTGAGACACTTTCCAAGTCGTTAAGTTTTTAAAGAAGGTACCTGAGCTGTTACAACGAATTCTGCTCCTCCACCGATAGTCAAGTTATCCATTCCACTAATCATTCCTTCCAGCGAAATCCTGGGATAGAACAAGTCCTTAAGAAGAACGTCACGAGGCAGATGAATGAATCCTCCATTGTACACATGAAAACCTGACGGGAAAAGCCTGGGAGCATAGTTGATGTACACCCTTTCTCTCCCTGATACGTGGATCATACCACCAAGGTCACCTTCAAGTCGTTGTACATGAAGTGTAAACGCAAAGTTATTGAGATGATAGATAGCAAAATGACTTCCACCGCGTAACTGTAACAGATTGATCGTAAACTCGCCCATGAAACCCGTAAGGAGCCAGGCTCTTCCACCATCGTTGGATATATCTTTGTAATCCGATATATACGGCTTGGTTGCTCGATAGCCATTGTTGTCGATAATCATGGTCTTGTGCGTCGAGTTTTCCGCTAGAAAAACTGTTCCAGGTCCCCCAGCCTCACTACGGCTAGCTCCACCGTGAGCTGAGAACACACCCCCGAATCTTGTGCTCTCGTAATGAACAGCAATGCGGCCACCAGCACCTCCACCAGCATCTCCAAACGACGCAGGGGCAACCTCGCCACCATTCGCCACTATGTTGCCTTTACCAAGAAACAGTGTTGACTTGATAAGGACGCTGCCACCACTGCCTCCACCAGTGCCTGGATTGACAGCTCTCTCTGCTGACACGTCAAGGAGCCCATCAACTTGAGCAATGTGTGAGGCACTGAGTTTGATGGCTCCGCCTCCTGAACTTCCGGGCTAATGAAGCAACAAATCTCAAAAATCAAGCAGATTTCCAATATGTGTACCTTAGTAGAGAGGCATCACAGCTAGTGGTGTATTAGCCCTGATTTTGTTACAGAAGCACGTTTAAAGAACATGTTGACATGTTAACGAGGTGTTATATAGAAACGTTTTACCAATTCATGATGACTGGTTTTGGATCTGCTCCTAAATTTCTTAACCAAGCAGAGTTCAAAATTTATTCTCCAAATTGGAGGTCAGTAAATAAGCCATTTCCGAGTTACCTTGTGCCTCTGTTTCAAAACGAGTCCTCGTGCAAAACCTTTGTTATGAAAATGAGTTTGGTTTACATGCAAATGAACCTCTAGGCGGGACACATTTTCCTATGAATGGTTTCCCACAACGACTCGTTTTGTCGCAGAGGCAAAAGCCAACTCGGAAATGGCCTGTTCAACATGAATATCACGATGCAACAAGAAACGTCAAAAGAGCAGTGGCTATAATAAGCCCGTAGTTTTCTTTCTCTTTCATCTGGAAGTGAAGAAAGCTCAGTCTTACCAAATCCTGATGCCCTCGTCCTCCACCACTTCCAATACTGAGTGGCAGGTCAAACGAACCGTACGCCTTGCCAACCAGTGGCTGACTAGAGCTTCTTCCGCCAGCCCCTCCGTGGCCAGCTCCAGAAGCAATAGCAGATTGACTACCTGCACCAAGACCACTCATCGAGGCAAATCCTCGGCCTCGAGCGGTGAGAACACCGCCAATGTCGATAAAAATGTTATGGGCCTGCAGATGAACTTGGCTAACGTCCATTGACGCGCCTGCGTTGATGATAATCTCCCCTGTGAGGTTTACAGTTAATTTTGCAGGCTCAGTGGTCCGCTGGTAAAATTTTCCTCCGTTTAGGATGGTGATACGATCCAACAGCACGGTAGCTTTTGAGGGAGAGTTGACCTGCGCGTCTTGCGTGACATCAAAGCGACTATCGTGTGAGATTATGAGGTTTGCAATTCCAAACAGCTCCGACTCGGCGTAAATAGACGATTTTTGGAGATATACTTCGCGTGGAAAGAACACTTTTGAACCCTGAAATCATTAGACAAACAACTGGTTACAACGAACCCGGCAGAACTTCCATATATATTTAGTTTTTCCATCCACAACAACGCAAATAACGTATAAGAACTTGATGTCCCTTTTCTTATATTTGAAAGAAACACCTTATTGTCATTTTGTTTTGCAAGGTAGGAGACCTAGGAGTAGGCTGTCTCTCGCGGTTCGCACCCCAGCCCAAACATGAGAGCCTCCTGGCAGGCTAGAGGACTTGAGGCGAAACAAGAAATCTTATGTAGTTTCTTTAGGATGGTCCAAAAGAAGCAGGCGTCAAATAAGCAATACATATGTCTTAAAATAAGCAAACAAACAGAAAATGTCATACGAATTACGTGACATAGACTATCACCTGGTACGTTCTCAGCGAGAAAGGAATCACCGAGTTGGCGCTAGCGTTCAGGAGGACACTCTGTGCTCCACCTACTTGTAGCGTAGCAGTAAAGTCTCCCTTGTATTCATTCACCAAGAGCTCTACGCTACCAACTTTGTTCTGGATGCCGAGGTGAGCATGTCCGCGGATATCCAGCTCGTCAACCTCGAATGTTGTTAGCCCGGGATCGTTGAACACCAACCACGTCCTCGAGCTGTCTTGTTCAAGAGTAGTTGTATGAAAAGAAGAGGTTTCACGTCCGACGAAGACCATAATCTCGCTCAAGGCAACGTAGGATTCTAGACGCGTCAAGGTTAATGTAAACTCCGAGATGGTGTCTTCCATGAATACATCATTGTAAACAGAAGTATCATAGCAGCCTGCAAATGACCTGGAACCTTTGGTTCCCAGGGTCGCGTGCTTTGCTGTCAGCTGGAAACTGACGCGGTAGCCTTGATGGCAATACTGAAAGTAAAAAAGAAGCAAGTCGGTCTCAGCGGGACTGCCCTTCACCCAGAAACAGTACTCTGTAACGCTGAATGTTGCTATTTTTTAGTCGATTTACTTTGTTAATGTTCGTTGCACTACGCTGAAAGCCAAACATTCTCGTAGTAGATACTCTGCATGAATGTGTACTTCCAAGGTAATCAAGCGACAAACACTGTACATAACAATCTCAACCTTGGGCATGTTTTAACTAGCTGTTAAACTTTCGTCTTTCTTAACATCAGTTTTCTTATAGACATAGAATTGCTAGTTATGAAAAGGGAGTGCAACTTCCTTAACTGATGGTCAAAATATCTCCTTTACCCTCTTAACAATGGTTTGATGATGTCTGAAATTATTTCTTCGATCAGACGTAGAATTTAGGGGATAAAAGCAAATAATCGAAAGCAATATAACACAAAAAGCGTTATAAAGGAAACAAAAAATTGCTAAGGACAGAGGACTGTTTAATTTTTCGCCAGCTTCTTAGCCAGCGGCCCGGAATCCGAAATCCTTGAATCTGATTGGTTAATCGCGTGTGCTCCAGCGGTCTATATTTTCCAATCTGGATCCTGGTTACGGACCGCTCCGAAATTTCAGTAAAACAAAGCAAAGTGTAAACATTCAACACAGAGTGAAAAAACACGTTATTTGCCGGCCTTGGTCGGTCCATATTGGGAAAAGCTTTGCCCTCGGTCTTGAGTACGGCCCGCGGCCTGCGACCTCGGTTCGTACTCGAGAGCTCGAGTACAGATTTATCCAATACAGACGTCCCGGCCGGTAAAATAAAATACATGCACTACATACTGGATAAATCCTTATGTGATGAATGAACATGTTCCTTGGTAAGCTGACAGTGATCACGACATTCGTGTAGGAAGATGTCACTATGTAAGCATTCTTAAGATTTCCATCACACAATCGTGACAGCGAGTAGTAATAAGGGTTAGGGTTGGACCCCTGATAGTAGGACCGCGTGGCGCCACTGGATGAAAACGTCAGACCGCTTATGCTGGTGTAGACCGTCGAGTAGCTATATGTCATAGATCCTGGATAGAGTTTTATCGCTTCAACCTGTAGTAATAGGAAAAATACATCAGGTTGAAGAATCATGAATTGCAAGTAGCAACTTAAAGGACGTTCGCGCTAATTGTTTCTGCGCATCCTTACTGCGCACGCAAATTCACATGCCACGTCATGCATCGAGCGCGCGCGCTAAGTACTAAAATGAACAATGATAGGGCAGATGGCCATTGCTATAGCTTTGCTTGGATTAAACGATCTTGGACGTTCGGTGACCCCTACTTTTCTTTCCCTAAACAAATTTTACTTACAATTATCTCCACATTGTCCAAAAAATGAACAAAAAATCAATGTGGAAAGTTAAAACAATTTCACGATTTCTGTCCACGGGACATGGAATCCTGCCACCTTGCGGCTGCATGGCGCGTGAAACTGAGGTCCCTAAATGCGAACTTGTTCTTTGAGGAACCTCAACAGTTGACAAAATTCGCTTAATAGGTCCATTTAAACCATATTTTGGCAGAGAACATTACCCTTCAAAGCTCTAATTACGATATTTTGCGACTTGCAGCCACTGTCGCCTTCTTCGCTAACGAAGCCCGATTTATTCAGATTTAGGTGTTCTTCCGGACATGTTCTCTCCAAAACGACGTCGGTGACCCCCCATGTTTTTTACATGATTTCTGA
>JAHPZR010047988.1:90000-91769 GCA_019787425.1 Platygyra sinensis
TATGGCGACCATCCAATTAAAACGAACAGACGTTCTTCTACAGCGATCCTCATATCACACTTTGACTCCGAAATTGCCTTACGAAGAAGCCGGCTCTACATTCCTTCTATGGTCATTGCTATTGTTCGACGACATCTGGCTCTTTTGTTAGAAAAACAAAGGATTTAAAGAGCCGACGCTTAGCTGGTCAGCCGAGCGCGAGATTTAAAATTGTCGTGGATTAGCGAAACAACAAACACAATTCTCTCGGGTGGAGGGGTAAGTGAAATCGTTGTCAAAGACAATGATAACTTACCGGGTCACAGAAGGGAAGATTTGTTCGAGTGCATATTTTCGGGAGGGAAGGGTGCTCAAACTATTTGTCATTTCGAAACAACCGCTACAGATCGACGGGTGACGGACTGGTTCTAAAATTCATTCCTGAGTTGCTTAAGCTAAACAAGTAAAAACTTAATCCGCGAGCGTTTTCGAAATTTAAAACTCGCGCACTTTTGTGCAACGAAGCATTTTAATTCACTCACTTTTTGCACGCACTGACCTAGCAGTCAGAAACTCATTCCGCTACTTTTGAAACATTTAAAATCACTTACTTTCGCGCTTTTGTCCCTCGGGCCACGCAATTCTAAACTCACATTCTAACCGCGACTCACTCAATAGAATTTAAACTTGCACCCTTTCGCGTGAGCCCAACAGGTTTTAAAACCCTTTCCCGCGACTTATTTAAAATCCGTTACGCAATTGTAGCGCAAGTCAAACAATTATAAAACTCGTACCACGACTTATTGAAAATTCGAAATCAAGAATTTTCGCGCGAGCAAAACGGTTTTTACAATCACAAACTCATTCTTCGCCTTATTCAGCATTAGAAAAAGAAAAAAACAAACATCCCTCGCGTGTTTCAAGTGTGCGTATTAGCGGAGCGCACTGTTTTTAGTTAAATAAGAAAACTAACCCTTTAGTGAACTATAACATCGATTGTCTTTGAAATTCGCGCTTGGTTAATGTCATTGTTCGCTTGTTTTATCGTGAATGGTCTATTAGGCATTATAACATAGCTATATGCTAGCGCGCGCTGTGATTGGCTAATTTTCTATGAAAAAGAAATGGATGGTTCATAGAGATGGTTCATGCTGACGCCATCGTCGGTGAAATTTCTTGCCAGCGAAAGTTTTTCTCACAACTTTTTTCGAGTAAAACTTAACTTTAGCTGTTACTAATAGCTAGTGTTTTTCAACATTTGAGTTAGGGTTTCTCGATGCTACCGGTGAAAACAACACGAGCACGCGCACGTGCACGTGTAGCGAAACGTGCTGTCAGTGAAAACAACACGTGCACGTGCACGTGCAGAACTTGCAATTTGATAAGTGCAGAAAAAGCGACTTTTCAGCGTGAAAAATGTCTTGCTATGTTATAAAAGCAATGGACAATGCCTAGCTAGCGTCCATCCAATTCGGGATCCACTTGGATAGTTGGGAGAGCACTTAGGTAGCTAGAGATGCTCTCGGCTGCGCCTCGAGCATCTCTTACGCTACCTTCGTGCTCTCCCAACTATCCGCGTGCATCCCGAATTGGATGGACGCGCGCTAGGCATTGTCCATTCCTTTATTTGCAATGCTAATGTAAATTCATAGTTAGTATAGAAGCGTGTCTCTCACTTAATTCAAGTGCTAACAACTGAGACGGCGCGTGCTGCCGAGTTTTCGAGGCAAAAAATTTGTTACTCCCTTTCCAGTGGCTCACCTTTTACGCGTAAAACATTTCAGTCAATA
>JAHPZR010047989.1:0-21404 GCA_019787425.1 Platygyra sinensis
TGATGTACACCCTTTCTCTCCCTGATACGTGGATCATACCACCAAGGTCACCTTCAAGTCGTTGTACATGAAGTGTAAACGCAAAGTTATTGAGATGATAGATAGCAAAATGACTTCCACCGCGTAACTGTAACAGATTGATCGTAAACTCGCCCATGAAACCCGTAAGGAGCCAGGCTCTTCCACCATCGTTGGATATATCTTTGTAATCCGATATATACGGCTTGGTTGCTCGATAGCCATTGTTGTCGATAATCATGGTCTTGTGCGTCGAGTTTTCCGCTAGAAAAACTGTTCCAGGTCCCCCAGCCTCACTACGGCTAGCTCCACCGTGAGCTGAGAACACACCCCCGAATCTTGTGCTCTCGTAATGAACAGCAATGCGGCCACCAGCACCTCCACCAGCATCTCCAAACGACGCAGGGGCAACCTCGCCACCATTCGCCACTATGTTGCCTTTACCAAGAAACAGTGTTGACTTGATAAGGACGCTGCCACCACTGCCTCCACCAGTGCCTGGATTGACAGCTCTCTCTGCTGACACGTCAAGGAGCCCATCAACTTGAGCAATGTGTGAGGCACTGAGTTTGATGGCTCCGCCTCCTGAACTTCCGGGCTAATGAAGCAACAAATCTCAAAAATCAAGCAGATTTCCAATATGTGTACCTTAGTAGAGAGGCATCACAGCTAGTGGTGTATTAGCCCTGATTTTGTTACAGAAGCACGTTTAAAGAACATGTTGACATGTTAACGAGGTGTTATATAGAAACGTTTTACCAATTCATGATGACTGGTTTTGGATCTGCTCCTAAATTTCTTAACCAAGCAGAGTTCAAAATTTATTCTCCAAATTGGAGGTCAGTAAATAAGCCATTTCCGAGTTACCTTGTGCCTCTGTTTCAAAACGAGTCCTCGTGCAAAACCTTTGTTATGAAAATGAGTTTGGTTTACATGCAAATGAACCTCTAGGCGGGACACATTTTCCTATGAATGGTTTCCCACAACGACTCGTTTTGTCGCAGAGGCAAAAGCCAACTCGGAAATGGCCTGTTCAACATGAATATCACGATGCAACAAGAAACGTCAAAAGAGCAGTGGCTATAATAAGCCCGTAGTTTTCTTTCTCTTTCATCTGGAAGTGAAGAAAGCTCAGTCTTACCAAATCCTGATGCCCTCGTCCTCCACCACTTCCAATACTGAGTGGCAGGTCAAACGAACCGTACGCCTTGCCAACCAGTGGCTGACTAGAGCTTCTTCCGCCAGCCCCTCCGTGGCCAGCTCCAGAAGCAATAGCAGATTGACTACCTGCACCAAGACCACTCATCGAGGCAAATCCTCGGCCTCGAGCGGTGAGAACACCGCCAATGTCGATAAAAATGTTATGGGCCTGCAGATGAACTTGGCTAACGTCCATTGACGCGCCTGCGTTGATGATAATCTCCCCTGTGAGGTTTACAGTTAATTTTGCAGGCTCAGTGGTCCGCTGGTAAAATTTTCCTCCGTTTAGGATGGTGATACGATCCAACAGCACGGTAGCTTTTGAGGGAGAGTTGACCTGCGCGTCTTGCGTGACATCAAAGCGACTATCGTGTGAGATTATGAGGTTTGCAATTCCAAACAGCTCCGACTCGGCGTAAATAGACGATTTTTGGAGATATACTTCGCGTGGAAAGAACACTTTTGAACCCTGAAATCATTAGACAAACAACTGGTTACAACGAACCCGGCAGAACTTCCATATATATTTAGTTTTTCCATCCACAACAACGCAAATAACGTATAAGAACTTGATGTCCCTTTTCTTATATTTGAAAGAAACACCTTATTGTCATTTTGTTTTGCAAGGAAGGAGACCTAGGAGTAGGCTGTCTCTCGCGGTTCGCACCCCAGCCCAAACATGAGAGCCTCCTGGCAGGCTAGAGGACTTGAGGCGAAACAAGAAATCTTATGTAGTTTCTTTAGGATGGTCCAAAAGAAGCCGGCGTCAAATAAGCAATACATATGTCTTAAAATAAGCAAACAAACAGAAAATGTCATACGAATTACGTGACATAGACTATCACCTGGTACGTTCTCAGCGAGAAAGGAATCACCGAGTTGGCGCTAGCGTTCAGGAGGACACTCTGTGCTCCACCTACTTGTAGCGTAGCAGTAAAGTCTCCCTTGTATTCATTCACCAAGAGTTCTACGCTACCAATTTTGTTCTGGATGCCGAGGTGAGCATGTCCGCGGATATCCAGCTCGTCAACCTCGAATGTTGTTAGCCCGGGATCGTTGAACACCAACCACGTCCTCGAGCTGTCTTGTTCAAGAGTAGTTGTATGAAAAGAAGAGGTTTCACGTCCGACGAAGACCATAATCTCGCTCAAGGCAACGTAGGATTCTAGACGCGTCAAGGTTAATGTAAACTCCGAGATGGTGTCTTCCATGAATACATCATTGTAAACAGAAGTATCATAGCAGCCTGCAAATGACCTGGAACCTTTGGTTCCCAGGGTCGCGTGCTTTGCTGTCAGCTGGAAACTGACGCGGTAGCCTTGATGGCAATACTGAAAGTAAAAAAGAAGCAAGTCGGTCTCAGCGGGACTGCCCTTCACCCAGAAACAGTACTCTGTAACGCTGAATGTTGCTATTTTTTAGTCGATTTACTTTGTTAATGTTCGTTGCACTACGCTGAAAGCCAAACATTCTCGTAGTAGATACTCTGCATGAATGTGCACTTCCAAGGTAATCAAGCTACAAACACTGTACATAACAATCTCAACCTTGGGCATGTTTTAACTAGCTGTTAAACTTTCGTCTTTCTTAACATCAGTTTTCTTATAGACATAGAATTGCTAGTTATGAAAAGGGAGTGCAACTTCCTTAACTGATGGTCAAAATATCTCCTTTATCCTCTTAACAATGGTTTGATGATGTCTGAAATTATTTCTTCGATCAAACGTAGAATTTAGGGGATAAAAGCAAATAATCGAAAGCAATATTACACAAAAAGCGTTATAAAGGAAACAAAAAATTGCTAAGGACAGAGGACTGTTTAATTTTTCGCCAGCTTCTTAGCCAGCGGCCCGGAATCCAAAATCCTTGAATCTGATTGGTTAATCGCGTGTGCTCCAGCGGTCTATATTTTCCAATCTGGATCCTGGTTACGGACCGCTCCGAAATTTCAGTAAAACAAAGCAAAGTGTAAACATTCAACACAGAGTGAAAAAAACACGTTATTTGCCGGCCTTGGTCGGTCCATATTGGGAAAAGCTTTGCCCTCGGTCTTGAGTACGGCCCGCGGCCTGCGACCTCGGTTCGTACTCGAGAGCTCGAGTACAGATTTATCCAATACAGACGTCCCGGCCGGTAAAATAAAATACATGCACTACATACTGGATAAATCCTTATGTGATGAATGAACATGTTCCTTGGTAAGCTGACAGTGATCACGACATTCGTGTAGGAAGATGTCACTATGTAAGCATTCTTAAGATTTCCATCACACAATCGTGACAGCGAGTAGTAATAAGGGTTAGGGTTGGACCCCTGATAGTAGGACCGCGTGGCGCCACTGGATGAAAACGTCAGACCGCTTATGCTGGTGTAGACCGTCGAGTAGCTATATGTCATAGATCCTGGATAGAGTTTTATCGCTTCAACCTGTAGTAATAGGAAAAATACATCAGGTTGAAGAATCATGAATTGCAAGTAGCAACTTAAAGGACGTTCGCGCTAATTGTTTCTGCGCATCCTTACTGCGCACGCAAATTCACATGCCACGTCATGCATCGAGCGCGCGCGCTAAGTACTAAAATGAACAATGATAGGGCAGATGGCCATTGCTATAGCTTTGCTTAGATTAAACGATCTTGGACGTTCGGTGACCCCTACTTTTCTTTCTATAAACAAATTTTACTTACAATTATCTCCACATTGTCCAAAAAATGAACAAAAAATCAATGTGGAACGTTAAAACAATTTCACGATTTCTGTCCACGGGACATGGAATCCTGCCACCTTGCGGCTGCATGGCGCGTGAAACTGAGGTCCCTAAATGCGAACTTGTTCTTTGAGGAACCTCAACAGTTGACAAAATTCGCTTAATAGGTCCATTTAAACCATATTTTGGCAGAGAACATTACCCTTCAAAGCTCTAATTACGATATTTTGCGACTTGCAGCCACTGTCGCCTTCTTCGCTAACGAAGCCCGATTTACTCAGATTTAGGTGTTCTTCCGGACATGTTCTCTCCAAAACGACGTCGGTGACCCCCCATGTTTTTTACATGATTTCTGACATCACTAACTCATCATCTTTCAGTGGTAGAATTTTCAGAAAAAAAATCTTTGCTAGAAAATGTTCACGCGAACGTCCTTAAAGCCTCCTTAATATTTGACTGCTTAATTGCGTTTTTCCGTAATAGTACAGTGAAGCTGAAGGGCCGACCACATGTGACCCCAATCCTCCCCTCCCCCTACTTTTTCCACGGGTAGAACGGGAAAGGATCCAATGGGAAGCCTACCCTTAAGGCAATCATTGCAATAGCCGTGTTTTAGCTCATTATTTTCTGTTTGCTGCGTAAAACGAACGTGTGAAACGTCGATGACTATTACTTATTCGCTGGTTATCCATAAACGGCGGCTAATTCAGCTAGGGTAGGGGCCAAAACCATGATAAATTAGGCACGCCAGCTCTATAATCGACACGATCAACAAACCAAAACCAAAATTACTCTCTTAGAACTCAACACGAACATGTGTCGAGTAAAACCACGTCACGTCAGGGTTTGCACATATTGAAAAGTTCAGTTCGAATCGTTGTTTGTAATCCGTGTTAATCTTGTCTATCCTTTTTCCTTTATGGTTTATTATTATCTCTTTGGTGGTTTTCTATCTTAGTGATTTACTGTTTTCAGGTTTCCTTCAATTAAAAGGGAATTTTGTACGTGGCCCAAAAAACTCAAATTAACGTGACTGAGCTCCTTCAAAGTAAGTTAAAACTTGTTGTGTACCTGGTTGATTCGTTCAGTGAGCGGTGATCGACCCTTGTTATCCACCTTCAGTGTTCGATATGGACGGTCAGAACTATTTCCTGCTTTTTCCACGTACACAGTCCCAGCTGCGCCATTCTCTACGTCACCAATCCCACCAGCAGCTTCTAAGAAGCCATCAAAGAATCCTCCCTGGTAGTACACGGCGACTCTGCCACCAGCACCGCCTCCCGCTCCTCTAGATGAGTCTCTGTATCCATTGCCACCATTTGCCTACAGAACAAAAAACAAACAACACTTTATTGTATAAAGAAACAGATCGCTACTATGGGTGCATCTATTGTGAAAATAGGGCGCGCATGCAATAGAGTGGTTTTAAATTCTGTACCGAAAATTTGTTTCTACTACCGTCAATTGAAAACCACTCTAGCAGACATGAATACCCTATTTACTCGATTAAATGCCGCGGTGTTTATTAAATTTTCGTAATTCGAGTGCGGCTTTTTTCGAGGGCGTATACGAGGGCGGCGTTTATTTTAAATCCAATTTATTTCTTGCAAAGTATGGTAAGATCATTAAAAGAGCATTGAATTAGGCCAGTCCACACTACGCCGGAGGAATTTAAAAACGGAGGTTTCACTCTGAAAACGCATCAAATGTTTTTCGTTCACACTACGCTGAAGGAATTTGAAAACGCAACAGTCATAGGCGGCAGAAACGCTTGAGTGCACCCGTGAGCATGCGCATAGCAAGGTTTTAGTTCAACCCATGTGGCTAACTCTACACGCAACGTCGAGAGTAACGAAATCAACATGGCAATCACCATTTCGGCCGCCATTTTGGATTTGTGTTTGAGGAAGACTCGGGCAGACAAATCACCTGATTATCGTTACGTCATCGTTTTCAAAAGCTCCGTCGAAATGTTTTCAGTCCACACTAAAACACAAAGCTCCTTTTAAAATTCCTTCGTTTTCAAGAGCGTTTTCGTAAAGCTTCGTTTTCGGTGGACAATTTCTCGGGATTAGTGTGGACGGAAGGCATAACCGGAGAAATAAAGCTCGGTTTTCAAATTCCTCCGGCGTAGTGTGGACGGGTCCTTAAACTCACTTCGAACTGATAAACATTGTTATCATCATAATCATCATCATCATCATCATCATCATCATCATCATCATCATTTTATTAAAATAATTTTCATAAAACAAATTTATAAATTTATGCAACCCGCTTATAGCAAAGCCAATCGGGGCGGGTTGTATAACTTACAATAAAATTTAGCAAAATACATCAATAATAAAATCAGGTAAATAAATAAATAAATAAATAGAAATAGGTATACACATATATTCACAAATAGCTAGGATTTACATGAGAAGAGCAAGAACCTATAATAAGACACAGAACATAAGAAATTAATAATGATAGCTGCTGGAGTTTAATTAATGATAATTAGTAATTTTTAACATTAACGTAGAGACATCAACATAATCATCCTCATTACCAAGTACCGCAGTGAAAACAAGTTTTCAAAGCTTGTTTACCGTATATTGATGTCATGTTTTGATTATATTCCTCTGAGCTTTGAATGTACTGATATTAAAACATTGCTACAATCTAGGAAGATAATAATTTTTTAGGCTTGCTCAAACTTGATTATTACTACATTTGCTTTTGGAATAAACGCCACATCGTGAAGTGGCGTTTATTCAAGGGATGGATGACTATAAAACAAACCTGGCTACATAAATATTTCAGTTACACACCAGTGGTAGCTCGGAAATGAAATAGGTTAAGTTTGCAGTAGAGGAGACTAAGCAGCGCCATTAATTATGCGCAACGTGGCTTCCAAGTGACTTGCTCAGCTTTGAGCGGCTAATTGGACTAACCTGTACAGTCCCACTTCCTTCCAATGTCACAGTTCTAATAAGAATACTTCCACCACTACCTCCCCCCAGACGTATGAGACCAACATAGTTTGTCGCCATCGAGCCACTTAGCCGTTCCTTCAATGTCCAAACGTGTCAGCTGAATGTTGAGGATTAAAATACCACCACCTCGGCCTCCGTGTCCTACCACCGCTTCCCTGGCCATACCACTGCTGCCTGCTTGATCAAATCACCACCCACTAATCATTAAATTAATTAACCATGTAACGATTTTTCCTGATACGTTGTACCAATGTTAAATCACAGTCATGGACGAGACTACTTGGTGCCATAAGTCAAACCAGGGAGCTTGACGTAATAACAAAAACTAATAGCAGTAGTAGTAGTAATCAATGATATTATTTATTATTATTATACATTGAATCTCTCTAACTCTTTTCTGATTGGCCGAAAACCGTAACAGTGAATTTTCGAAATTAGCGCCTCCGTGACGCCACAGACGCGCAGATTTCTACAATAATCATGTCAAGGTCACGGGTAATCATGTCAAGGTCCACGGGTAATCATGTCAAGGTCACGGGTAATCATGTCATGTATGACCCCAGTGCATGATTTCCAAGGGTAATCATGTCAACTTCGCGCGACTTGTGTTGCTTGCCGTCAATGAAGAAGCAGAAACATGACTTCCAAGTTTTCGCGTTTCAATGTACAATAAAACAATTATTAGATTCGGTTTTTTGTGATATCCAGAATAATCAAGGTCTCGGTAAGGGTTATCAGTCCTCAGCCTTCGGCTTCGGCTGATAACCCCTACCTCGGACCTTCATTATTCTGGATATCACAAAAACCTCATCCAATAATTGTTTATAATAATAATAATAAATAATAATTAATAACTTTATTTAAGTGTCAAATGTATTTAGCACTGTTGTGCTTATTTAGGACAATGTAAATAAACAAACAAATATTGCAAATAGAACTCAAATTATCAAGAATCCCAACTGACGGGAGGCTGACCAGTTGGCTATTTGCACAACGCGGTCGAAGGGTTGAACTCGGGACTACTGAGAACAAATCCAGATAGCAGTGGGGTGAAGATTTGAACCAGGGACCTTCAGATTTCAAATCAAGCGCCCTAAACCACTCGGCGGACGCCGCTCCCAGCAATAAGCGCGGGAAAGTAGGTGATAGGCGGAAAGCGCGGGAAATCAGGTAACCAGCAGCAAGCGCGGGAAACATGAAACCAGTGGCACGGGCAAGAAAACAAGTAAAAACCAGCGGTAAGCGCGGGGAAAAATTACAACTAGCGGGAAACAAACACCGCTAACCACGGAATATGAACATAGCCTGCGTTTGATGCTAGAAAAAACGTGTAACAGCGACAAAGGCGGGAAACCTCATGTAATTCAGGTTATGACATTGAATGCTCTTTGGAAATGACTCCAAGAGCGCAACAGCAATCATTTGGACCTAAGTGGGCCATTAATTGATTAGAAGCTGCACACGAAGGTTAACTGCAGATACTTGGCCAAGAATAACAAAGACGTAATTTCTACTTAGAAAAGTTATACATATTAAACAGTGGGGTCGAGAATAAAGAAAAATCGCAACATAAAAGACAGGCTTCAATAAATGTTTGGCATTGATTCGTTAGGAAAATTGTAAGGGGTAACACGGTTAACAACAGAAATCCTGACAACCCTAAAGCTAAGTAAAGCTCATGTGCAACATCACCAAAACTCACCAAAGTCGTTGGGTTCTTTGATTGACCCATATGAAGCTCCCGTGGTCACTTGACTCGCAGCACGTCCGCCCAGTCCTCCATGGCCTCCACCTGATCCTCCGGCAAAGCCTGGGGACGGATAGTTAGCACCAGGACCCTTTCCTGCAAAGTCATTCACGGTAATCATAATAATAATGAGATAGCAAAGTTATCAAATAATTTGGGACCTTTTCTCAAAAAAGATAATGTCCTTACAATTACGTAACGACAAGGATACGAGCTTGATTAGGGTCAAGAGATGAAATATTTCCCACTGAAGAGACTGTTTCATATAAAAGCAACATAATTCACTTCGATACAATACCAGATTAATAGACCAAAGTAAACATACCATCGTAAACAAAGTTCTCTCCCTTTAAAGTTACATGGACGGTAGCTAAAGCATCGATGGTAAAATTCAGGACGTGTACATGAAGGTTAACTGCAGTAAACGTTCCTCCACCGTACACCTGCATGGATGTTCCACGGAATTCACGAACTCTTTCCTGATTGGTCACCGTCATGGTGCCCTTGTTTCGAACGCTGATTGATTCGAAATAAAGGTCTAGAAATGAACAATAAATCACGTTAGTAACAGTGTATATTGCTATTAGTCTGTTAGCGAGGTAGATAACTGATTATACACTTCATTGTGCAGTAAATCCTCTTCTAAAGACTTCTTTAAGCCCAAATATGCTCAGTCAGTTTGGTTCTTATCTAAGAGCCCCTTTATGGCGACCATCCAATTAAAACGAACAGACGTTCTTCTACAGCGATCCTCATATCACACTTGACTCCGAAATTGCCTTACGAAGAAGCCGGCTCTACATTCCTTCTATGGTCATTGCTATTGTTCGACGACATCTGGCTCTTTTGTTAGAAAAACAAAGGATTTAAAGAGCCGACGCTTAGCTGGTCAGCCGAGCGCGAGATTTAAAATTGTCGTGGATTAGCGAAACAACAAACACAATTCTCTCGGGTGGAGGGGTAAGTGAAATCGTTGTCAAAGACAATGATAACTTACCGGGTCACAGACGGGAAGATTTGTTCGAGTGCATATTTTCGGGAGGGAAGGGTGCTAAACTATTTGTCATTTCGAAACAACCGCTACAGATCGACGGGTGACGGACTGGTTCTAAAATTCATTCCTGAGTTGCTTAAGCTAAACAAGTAAAAACTTAATCCGCGAGCGTTTCGAAATTTAAAACTCGCGCACTTTGTGCAACGAAGCATTTTAATTCACTCACTTTTTGCACGCACTGACCTAGCAGTCAGAAACTCATTCCGCTACTTTTGAAACATTTAAAATCACTTACTTCGCGCTTTTGTCCCTCGGGCCACGCAATTCTAAACTCACATTCTAACCGCGACTCACTCAATAGAATTTAAACTTGCACCCTTTCGCGTGAGCCCAACAGGTTTAAAACCCTTTCCGCGACTTATTTAAAATCCGTTACGCAATTGTAGCGCAAGTCAAACAATTATAAAACTCGTACCACGACTTATTGAAAATTCGATGAAATACAATGAATTTTCGCGCGAGCAAAACGGTTTTTCACCAATCACAAGCGAAAAAAATATAACTAAGTAAAAAGAAAGAACGTATTGACTGAAATGTTTTTACGCGTGTAAAAGGTGAGCCACTGGAAAGGGCAAGTAACAAATTTTTTGCCTCGAAAACTCGGCAGCACGCGCCGTCTCAGTTGTTAGCACTTGAATTAAGTGAGAGACACGCTTCTATACTACACTATGAATTTACATTAGCATTGCAAATAAAGGAAATGGACAATGCCTAGCGCGCGTCCATCCAATTCGGGATGCACGCGGATAGTTGGGAGAGCACGAAGGTAGCGTAAAGAGATGCTCGAGGCGCAGCCGAGAGCATCTCTAGCTACCTAAGTGCTCTCCCAACTATCCAAGTGGATCCCGAATTGGATGGACGCTAGCTAGGCATTGTCCATTGCTTTTATAACATAGCAAGACATTTTTCACGCTGAAAAGTTCGCTTTTTCTGCACTTATCAAATTGCAAGTTCTGCACGTGCACGTGCACGTGTTGTTTCACTGACAGCACGTTTCGCTACACGTGCACGTGCGCGTGCTCGTGTTGTTTTCACCGGTAGCATCGAGAAACCCTAACTCAAATGTTGAAAAAACACTAGCTATTAGTAACAGCTAAAGTTAAGTTTTTACTCGAAAAAAGTTGTGAGAAAAAACTTTCGCTGGCAAAGGAAATTTCACCGACGATGGCGTCAGCATGAAACCATCTCTATGAAACCATCCATTTCTTTTTCATAGAAAATTAGCCAATCCACAGCGCGCGCTAGCATATAGCTATGTTATAATGCCTAATAGACCATTCACGATAAAAACAAGCGAAACAATGACATAACCAAGCGCGAATTTCAAAGACAATCGATGTTATAGTTCACTAAAGGGTTAGTTTTCTTATTTAACTAAAAACAGTGCGCTCGCTAATACGCACACTTGAAACACGCGAGGGATGTTTGTTTTTTTCTTTTTCTAATGCTGAATAAGGCGAAGAATGAGTTTGTGATTGTAAAAACCGTTTGCTCGCGCGAAAATTCTTGATTTCGAATTTTCAATAAGTCGTGGTACGAGTTTTATAATTGTTTGACTTGCGCTACAATTGCGTAACGGATTTTAAATAAGTCGCGGGAAAGGGTTTTAAAACCTGTTGGGCTCACGCGAAAGGGTGCAAGTTTAAATTCTATTGAGTGAGTCGCGGTTAGAATGTGAGTTTAGAATTGCGTGGCCCGAGGGACAAAAAGCGCGAAGTAAGTGATTTTAAATGTTTCAAAAGTAGCGGAATGAGTTTCTGACTGCTAGGTCAGTGCGTGCAAAAAGTGAGTGAATTAAAATGCTTCGTTGCACAAAGTGCGCGAGTTTTAAATTTCGAAAACGCTCGCGGATTAAGTTTTTACTTGTTTAGCTTAAGCAACTCAGGAATGAATTTTAGAACCAGTCCGTCACCCGTCGATCTGTAGCGGTTGTTTCGAAATGACAAATAGTTTGAGCACCCTTCCCTCCCGAAAATATGCACTCGAACAAATCTTCCCTTCTGTGACCCGGTAAGTTATCATTGTCTTTGACAACGATTTCACTTACCCCTCCACCCGAGAGAATTGTGTTTGTTGTTTCGCTAATCCACGACAATTTTAAATCTCGCGCTCGGCTGACCAGCTAAGCGTCGGCTCTTTAAATCCTTTGTTTTTCTAACAAAAGAGCCAGATGTCGTCGAACAATAGCAATGACCATAGAAGGAATGTAGAGCCGGCTTCTTCGTAAGGCAATTTCGGAGTCAAAGTGGATAGAGGATCGCTGTAGAAGAACGTCTGTTCGTTTTAATTGGATGGTCGCCATAAAGGGGCTCTTAGATAAGAAACCAAACTGACTGAGCATATTTGGGCTTAAAGAAGTCTTTAGAAGAGGATTTACTGCACAATGAAGTGTATAATCAGTTATCTACCTCGCTAAACAGACTAATAGCAATATACACTGTTACTAACGTGATTTATTGTGTCATTTCTAGGACCTTTTATTTCGAATCAATCAGCGTTCGAAACAAGGGCACCATGACGGTGACCAATCAGGAAAGAGTTCGTGAATTCGTGGAACATCCATGCAGGTGTACGGTGGAGGAACGTTTACTGCAGTTAACCTTCATGTACACGTCCTGAATTTTACCATCGATGCTTTAGCTACCGTCCATGTAACTTTAAAGGGAGAGAACTTTGTTTACGATGGTCTGTTTACTTTGGTCTATTAATCTGGTATTGTATCGAAGTGAATTATGTTGCTTTATATGAAACAGTCTCTTCAGTGGGAAATATTTCATCTCTTGACCCTAATCAAGCTCGTATCCTTGTCGTTACGTAATTGTAAGGACATTATCTTTTTTGAGAAAAGGTCCCAAATTATTGATAACTTGCTATCTCATTATTATTCATGATTACCGTGAAATGACTTGCAGGAAAGGGTCCTGTGTGCTAACTATCCGTCCCCAGGCTTGCCGGAGGATCAGGTGGAGTGCCATGGAGGACTGGGCGGAGTGTGCGAGTCAAGTGACCACGGGAGCTTCATATGGGTCAATCAAAGAACCCAACGACTTTGGTGAGTTTTGGTGATGTTGCACTGAGCTTTACTTAGCTTTAGGGTTGTCCAGGATTTCTGTTGTTAAACCGTGTTACCCCTTACAATTTTCCTAACGAATCAATGCCAAACATTATTGAAGCCTGTCTTTTATGTTGCGATTTTCTCTTATCTCGACCCCACTGTTTAATATGTATAACTTTTCTAAGTAGAAATTACGTCTTTGTTATTCTTGGCCAAGTATCGCAGTTAACCTTCGTGTGCAGCTTCTAATCAATTAATGGCCCAACTAGGTCCAAATGATTGCTGTTGCGCTCTTGGAGTCATTTCCAAAGAGCATTCAATGCCATAACCTGAATTTACATGAGGTTCCCGCCTTTGTCGCTTGTTACACGTTTTCTAGCATCAAAACGCAGGCTATGTTCATTTCCGTGGTTAGCGTGTTTGTTTCCCGCTAGTTGTAATTTTTCCCGGCGCTCACTACCGCTGGATTTACTTGTTTTCTTGCCCGTGCCACTGGGTTTCATGTTTCCCGCGCTGGCTGCTGGTTACTGATTTCCCGCGCTTTCCCGCCTATCACCTACTTTCCCGCCGCTTATTGCTGGGAGGCGGCGTTCGCGAGTGGTTAGGGCGCTTGATTTGCAAATTCTGAAGGTCCCCTGGTCAAATCCTTCCACCCCACTGATCTATTCTGGATTTGTTGGGCTCTCAGTAGTCCCGAGTTCAACACCTTCCGACCGGCGTTTCTGTGCAAATATCGCCAACTGCGGCAGCCTCCCGTCAGTTGGGATTCTTGATAATTTGAGTTCTAATTTGCAATATTTGTTTGGTTTATTTACATTGTCCTAAATAAGCACAACAGTGCTACATACATTTGACACTTAAATAACAGGTATTATTATTATTATTAATTACTTATTAATAAACAAATTATCTGGATGAAGGTTTTTGTGATATCCCGAATAAATGAAGGTCCGAGGTTAGGGGTTATTCAGCCGAAAGCCGAAGGCTGAGGACTGATAACCCTTACCGAGACCTATGATTATTCTGGATATCAACAAAAAACCGAACTATCATTAATTGTTTTATTGTACATTGAAAACGCGAAAAACTTGGAAGTCATGTTTTCTGCTTCTTCATTGACGGCAAGCAACACAAAGTCGCGCGCGAAGTTGACATGATTACCCTTGTGAAATCATGCACTGGGGTCATTACATGGACATGATTACCCGTGGACCTTTGACATGATTACCCGTGGACCTTGACATGGATACCCGTAGGACCTTGACATGATTTATTGTATATATCTGCGCGTCTGTGGGCGTCACGGAGGCGCTAATTTCGAAAATTCACTGTTACGGTTTCGGCCAATCAGAAAAGAGTTAGAGAGTTCAATGGTTATAATAATAATAAGAATCATTATTACTACTACTTTACTGCTCATTAGTTGTTATTACGTCAAGCTCCCTGGTTTGACTTATGGCACCATGTAGTATCGTCCATGACTGGTGATTAACTGGTACAACGTATCATGGAAAATCGTTACATGGTTAATTAATTAATGATTTATTGGTGGTGTTTGATCAACAGGCAGCAGTGGTATGGCAAGGAAGCGGTGAAGTAGGACACGGAGGCCGAGGTGGTGGTATTTTAATCCTCAAACATTCTGCTGACACGTTGGACATTGAAGGAACGGCTAAGTGCTCGATGGCGAACAACTATGTTGGTCTCATTACGTCTGGGGGGAGGTAGTGGTGGAAGTATTCTTATTAGAACTGTGACATTGGAAGGAAGTGGGACTGTACAGGTTAGTCCAATTAGCCGCTCAAAGCTGAGCAAGTCACTTGGAAGCCACGTTGCGCATAATTAATGGCGCTGCTTAGTCTCCTCTACTGCAAACTTAAACCTATTTCATTTCCGAGCTACCACTGGTGTGTAACTGAAATATTTATGTAGCCAGGTTTGTTTTATAGTCATCCATCCCTTGAATAAACGCCACTTCACGATGTGGCGTTTATTCCAAAAGCAAATGTAGTAATAATCAAGTTTGAGCAAGCCTAAAAAATTATTATCTTCCTAGATTGTAGCAATGTTTTAATATCAGTACATTCAAAGCTCAGAGGAATATAATCAAAACATGACATCAATATACGGTAAACAAGCTTTGAAAACTTGTTTTCACTGCGGTACTTGGTAATGAGGATGATTATGTTGATGTCTCTACGTTAATGTTAAAAATTACTAATTATCATTAATTAAACTCCAGCAGCTATCATTATTAATTTCTTATGTTCTGTGTCTTATTATAGGTTCTTGCTCTTCTCATGTAAATCCTAGCTATTTGTGAATATATGTGTATACCTATTTCTATTTATTTATTTATTTATTTACCTGATTTTATTATTGATGTATTTTGCTAAATTTTATTGTAAGTTATACAACCCGCCCCGATTGGCTTTGCTATAAGCGGGTTGCATAAATTTATAAATTTGTTTTATGAAAATTATTTTAATAAAATGATGATGATGATGATGATGATGATGATGATGATGATGATTATGATGATAACAATGTTTATCAGTTCGAAGTGAGTTTAAGGACCCGTCCACACTACGCCGGAGGAATTTGAAAACCGAGCTTTATTTCTCCGGTTATGCCTTCCGTCCACACTAATCCCGAGAAATTGTCCACCGAAAACGAAGCTTTACGAAAACGCTCTTGAAAACGAAGGAATTTTAAAAGGAGCTTTGTGTTTTAGTGTGGACTGAAAACATTTCGACGGAGCTTTTGAAAACGATGACGTAACGATAATCAGGTGATTTGTCTGCCCGAGTCTTCCTCAAACACAAATCCAAAATGGCGGCCGAAATGGTGATTGCCATGTTGATTTCGTTACTCTCGACGTTGCGTGTAGAGTTAGCCACATGGGTTGAACTAAAACCTTGCTATGCGCATGCTCACGGGTGCACTCAAGCGTTTCTGCCGCCTATGACTGTTGCGTTTTCAAATTCCTTCAGCGTAGTGTGAACGAAAAACATTTGATGCGTTTTCAGAGTGAAACCTCCGTTTTTAAATTCCTCCGGCGTAGTGTGGACTGGGCCTAATTCAATGCTCTTTTAATGATCTTACCATACTTTGCAAGAAATAAATTGGATTTAAAATAAACGCCGCCCTCGTATACGCCCTCGAAAAAAGCCGCACTCGAATTACGAAAATTTAATAAACACCGCGGCATTTAATCGAGTAAATAGGGTATTCATGTCTGCTAGAGTGGTTTTCAATTGACGGTAGTAGAAACAAATTTTCGGTACAGAATTTAAAACCACTCTATTGCATGCGCGCCCTATTTTCACAATAGATGCACCCATAGTAGCGATCTGTTTCTTTATACAATAAAGTGTTGTTTGTTTTTTGTTCTGTAGGCAAATGGTGGCAATGGATACAGAGACTCATCTAGAGGAGCGGGAGGCGGTGCTGGTGGCAGAGTCGCCGTGTACTACCAGGGAGGATTCTTTGATGGCTTCTTAGAAGCTGCTGGTGGGATTGGTGACGTAGAGAATGGCGCAGCTGGGACTGTGTACGTGGAAAAAGCAGGAAATAGTTCTGACCGTCCATATCGAACACTGAAGGTGGATAACAAGGGTCGATCACCGCTCACTGAACGAATCAACCAGGTACACAACAAGTTTTAACTTACTTTGAAGGAGCTCAGTCACGTTAATTTGAGTTTTTTGGGCCACGTACAAAATTCCCTTTTAATTGAAGGAAACCTGAAAACAGTAAATCACTAAGATAGAAAACCACCAAAGAGATAATAATAAACCATAAAGGAAAAAGGATAGACAAGATTAACACGGATTACAAACAACGATTCGAACTGAACTTTTCAATATGTGCAAACCCTGACGTGACGTGGTTTTACTCGACACATGTTCGTGTTGAGTTCTAAGAGAGTAATTTTGGTTTTGGTTTGTTGATCGTGTCGATTATAGAGCTGGCGTGCCTAATTTATCATGGTTTTGGCCCCTACCCTAGCTGAATTAGCCGCCGTTTATGGATAACCAGCGAATAAGTAATAGTCATCGACGTTTCACACGTTCGTTTTACGCAGCAAACAGAAAATAATGAGCTAAAACACGGCTATTGCAATGATTGCCTTAAGGGTAGGCTTCCCATTGGATCCTTTCCCGTTCTACCCGTGGAAAAAGTAGGGGGAGGGGAGGATTGGGGTCACATGTGGTCGGCCCTTCAGCTTCACTGTACTATTACGGAAAAACGCAATTAAGCAGTCAAATATTAAGGAGGCTTTAAGGACGTTCGCGTGAACATTTTCTAGCAAAGATTTTTTTTCTGAAAATTCTACCACTGAAAGATGATGAGTTAGTGATGTCAGAAATCATGTAAAAAACATGGGGGGTCACCGACGTCGTTTTGGAGAGAACATGTCCGGAAGAACACCTAAATCTGAGTAAATCGGGCTTCGTTAGCGAAGAAGGCGACAGTGGCTGCAAGTCGCAAAATATCGTAATTAGAGCTTTGAAGGGTAATGTTCTCTGCCAAAATATGGTTTAAATGGACCTATTAAGCGAATTTTGTCAACTGTTGAGGTTCCTCAAAGAACAAGTTCGCATTTAGGGACCTCAGTTTCACGCGCCATGCAGCCGCAAGGTGGCAGGATTCCATGTCCCGT
Source organism: Platygyra sinensis (assembly GCA_019787425.1). NCBI lineage: Eukaryota > Metazoa > Cnidaria > Anthozoa > Scleractinia > Merulinidae > Platygyra > Platygyra sinensis. Next base: position 17,426 of record JAHPZR010047989.1, read on the forward strand.
GGACAGAAATCGTGAAATTGTTTTAACGTTCCACATTGATTTTTTGTTCATTTTTTGGACAATGTGGAGATAATTGTAAGTAAAATTTGTTTATAGAAAGAAAAGTAGGGGTCACCGAACGTCCAAGATCGTTTAATCTAAGCAAAGCTATAGCAATGGCCATCTGCCCTATCATTGTTCATTTTAGTACTTAGCGCGCGCGCTCGATGCATGACGTGGCATGTGAATTTGCGTGCGCAGTAAGGATGCGCAGAAACAATTAGCGCGAACGTCCTTTAAGTTGCTACTTGCAATTCATGATTCTTCAACCTGATGTATTTTTCCTATTACTACAGGTTGAAGCGATAAAACTCTATCCAGGATCTATGACATATAGCTACTCGACGGTCTACACCAGCATAAGCGGTCTGACGTTTTCATCCAGTGGCGCCACGCGGTCCTACTATCAGGGGTCCAACCCTAACCCTTATTACTACTCGCTGTCACGATTGTGTGATGGAAATCTTAAGAATGCTTACATAGTGACATCTTCCTACACGAATGTCGTGATCACTGTCAGCTTACCAAGGAACATGTTCATTCATCACATAAGGATTTATCCAGTATGTAGTGCATGTATTTTATTTTACCGGCCGGGACGTCTGTATTGGATAAATCTGTACTCGAGCTCTCGAGTACGAACCGAGGTCGCAGGCCGCGGGCCGTACTCAAGACCGAGGGCAAAGCTTTTCCCAATATGGACCGACCAAGGCCGGCAAATAACGTGTTTTTTTCACTCTGTGTTGAATGTTTACACTTTGCTTTGTTTTACTGAAATTTCGGAGCGGTCCGTAACCAGGATCCAGATTGGAAAATATAGACCGCTGGAGCACACGCGATTAACCAATCAGATTCAAGGATTTTGGATTCCGGGCCGCTGGCTAAGAAGCTGGCGAAAAATTAAACAGTCCTCTGTCCTTAGCAATTTTTTGTTTCCTTTATAACGCTTTTTGTGTAATATTGCTTTCGATTATTTGCTTTTATCCCCTAAATTCTACGTTTGATCGAAGAAATAATTTCAGACATCATCAAACCATTGTTAAGAGGATAAAGGAGATATTTTGACCATCAGTTAAGGAAGTTGCACTCCCTTTTCATAACTAGCAATTCTATGTCTATAAGAAAACTGATGTTAAGAAAGACGAAAGTTTAACAGCTAGTTAAAACATGCCCAAGGTTGAGATTGTTATGTACAGTGTTTGTAGCTTGATTACCTTGGAAGTGCACATTCATGCAGAGTATCTACTACGAGAATGTTTGGCTTTCAGCGTAGTGCAACGAACATTAACAAAGTAAATCGACTAAAAAATAGCAACATTCAGCGTTACAGAGTACTGTTTCTGGGTGAAGGGCAGTCCCGCTGAGACCGACTTGCTTCTTTTTTACTTTCAGTATTGCCATCAAGGCTACCGCGTCAGTTTCCAGCTGACAGCAAAGCACGCGACCCTGGGAACCAAAGGTTCCAGGTCATTTGCAGGCTGCTATGATACTTCTGTTTACAATGATGTATTCATGGAAGACACCATCTCGGAGTTTACATTAACCTTGACGCGTCTAGAATCCTACGTTGCCTTGAGCGAGATTATGGTCTTCGTCGGACGTGAAACCTCTTCTTTTCATACAACTACTCTTGAACAAGACAGCTCGAGGACGTGGTTGGTGTTCAACGATCCCGGGCTAACAACATTCGAGGTTGACGAGCTGGATATCCGCGGACATGCTCACCTCGGCATCCAGAACAAAATTGGTAGCGTAGAACTCTTGGTGAATGAATACAAGGGAGACTTTACTGCTACGCTACAAGTAGGTGGAGCACAGAGTGTCCTCCTGAACGCTAGCGCCAACTCGGTGATTCCTTTCTCGCTGAGAACGTACCAGGTGATAGTCTATGTCACGTAATTCGTATGACATTTTCTGTTTGTTTGCTTATTTTAAGACATATGTATTGCTTATTTGACGCCGGCTTCTTTTGGACCATCCTAAAGAAACTACATAAGATTTCTTGTTTCGCCTCAAGTCCTCTAGCCTGCCAGGAGGCTCTCATGTTTGGGCTGGGGTGCGAACCGCGAGAGACAGCCTACTCCTAGGTCTCCTTCCTTGCAAAACAAAATGACAATAAGGTGTTTCTTTCAAATATAAGAAAAGGGACATCAAGTTCTTATACGTTATTTGCGTTGTTGTGGATGGAAAAACTAAATATATATGGAAGTTCTGCCGGGTTCGTTGTAACCAGTTGTTTGTCTAATGATTTCAGGGTTCAAAAGTGTTCTTTCCACGCGAAGTATATCTCCAAAAATCGTCTATTTACGCCGAGTCGGAGCTGTTTGGAATTGCAAACCTCATAATCTCACACGATAGTCGCTTTGATGTCACGCAAGACGCGCAGGTCAACTCTCCCTCAAAAGCTACCGTGCTGTTGGATCGTATCACCATCCTAAACGGAGGAAAATTTTACCAGCGGACCACTGAGCCTGCAAAATTAACTGTAAACCTCACAGGGGAGATTATCATCAACGCAGGCGCGTCAATGGACGTTAGCCAAGTTCATCTGCAGGCCCATAACATTTTTATCGACATTGGCGGTGTTCTCACCGCTCGAGGCCGAGGATTTGCCTCGATGAGTGGTCTTGGTGCAGGTAGTCAATCTGCTATTGCTTCTGGAGCTGGCCACGGAGGGGCTGGCGGAAGAAGCTCTAGTCAGCCACTGGTTGGCAAGGCGTACGGTTCGTTTGACCTGCCACTCAGTATTGGAAGTGGTGGAGGACGAGGGCATCAGGATTTGGTAAGACTGAGCTTTCTTCACTTCCAGATGAAAGAGAAAGAAAACTACGGGCTTATTATAGCCACTGCTCTTTTGACGTTTCTTGTTGCATCGTGATATTCATGTTGAACAGGCCATTTCCGAGTTGGCTTTTGCCTCTGCGACAAAACGAGTCGTTGTGGGAAACCATTCATAGGAAAATGTGTCCCGCCTAGAGGTTCATTTGCATGTAAACCAAACTCATTTTCATAACAAAGGTTTTGCACGAGGACTCGTTTTGAAACAGAGGCACAAGGTAACTCGGAAATGGCTTATTTACTGACCTCCAATTTGGAGAATAAATTTTGAACTCTGCTTGGTTAAGAAATTTAGGAGCAGATCCAAAACCAGTCATCATGAATTGGTAAAACGTTTCTATATAACACCTCGTTAACATGTCAACATGTTCTTTAAACGTGCTTCTGTAACAAAATCAGGGCTAATACACCACTAGCTGTGATGCCTCTCTACTAAGGTACACATATTGGAAATCTGCTTGATTTTTGAGATTTGTTGCTTCATTAGCCCGGAAGTTCAGGAGGCGGAGCCATCAAACTCAGTGCCTCACACATTGCTCAAGTTGATGGGCTCCTTGACGTGTCAGCAGAGAGAGCTGTCAATCCAGGCACTGGTGGAGGCAGTGGTGGCAGCGTCCTTATCAAGTCAACACTGTTTCTTGGTAAAGGCAACATAGTGGCGAATGGTGGCGAGGTTGCCCCTGCGTCGTTTGGAGATGCTGGTGGAGGTGCTGGTGGCCGCATTGCTGTTCATTACGAGAGCACAAGATTCGGGGGTGTGTTCTCAGCTCACGGTGGAGCTAGCCGTAGTGAGGCTGGGGGACCTGGAACAGTTTTTCTAGCGGAAAACTCGACGCACAAGACCATGATTATCGACAACAATGGCTATCGAGCAACCAAGCCGTATATATCGGATTACAAAGATATATCCAACGATGGTGGAAGAGCCTGGCTCCTTACGGGTTTCATGGGCGAGTTTACGATCAATCTGTTACAGTTACGCGGTGGAAGTCATTTTGCTATCTATCATCTCAATAACTTTGCGTTTACACTTCATGTACAACGACTTGAAGGTGACCTTGGTGGTATGATCCACGTATCAGGGAGAGAAAGGGTGTACATC
>JAHPZR010047991.1:0-2500 GCA_019787425.1 Platygyra sinensis
AGCAGCAATTAACGGGGGAGAAACTTTACTACAACAGCTGTACAAGTCTGTTGCTAAGGAAATCTGAAAACCTCCTTTTTTTGGCTCCTGAATTCCAATTCTTTAAGAGGCTATAAAAGCACTTAAACATCTATAATTTTCGAAATATTGTACATTTCCTCAAACGCATACTACAAGTTGTAGATAATGGCGTGTTTTGGCAAAATGTATTGTTATATTTCGAAAACGATCCACTCAGTCCGAGTTTTTAGACGTTTTCTATTGTGGTCACGTGACAAACCAAATATGGCGTGGTTCGAAACATTTAAAGGAAACGTGAATCGAACAAACACGGTAAACTTTGATACCCACTGGACTTCAGGACCAAACAAAAAAGAGGTTTTTAGATTTCCATAGCAACAGACTTGTAGTTAAGTTTCTCCCCCCTTAACCCTCTAAAAAAAAAATTAACAATTAGTCGATATTGCTTCTGATTGGAGCAATAGCACCATTGATCAAAACAACTGGTTGTATCATTACTTCTGACATTGCACCTTACCGTACCCAAATTCGAAACTAGCCAAGGCACTTGCCTCATATGGGTACCAAATGTAAATATACTGTAAAATCCTGTAGAATATTATGCTTACACCCTGGCCTTATATAACTTCATAAGGTGTTTTGGGTGGGCTTTACAATTGGAGCGCTTATATTCGTGGTGGTGGGAAGGGGGGGGGGGGGGGGGGAAACATAAGCGGAATTTTAAAAATGTTTTTATACGACGAGATAAAATGTTTCTGAAAAATAAATTAAAGCTAACAGAACATTGCATTTATAGCTATTGTATTTATAATACATTAATATAGCGCAAAAAGTACTCGCTGAGGTATGTCGGGAATAATATCCCGTTAGCAAATGGAAGGGCTTAAATCCGGGTGGAGATTATAACCGGGGAAGCTTTAACGAGTGATTTTGCGGTATCTAATCGTATTTTGCTAGGCTGCCGTAATATATCAGACTTGTTTGGTCTCACCATGAGTATTTTGGTGACACGTAGTCGATCCCAAATATTCATGGTGGGACGAAACAAACCCACTATGCCACCGTGTTATGACGGGTCACACAAGCGGAATTTTGTAATGCCAAGTTAAAAGCGTCAGACAGATTTTGTCAATTCAGTAAGTTTGTTCGTCACTGTGGAAATCCTCAAATCTCAACTTAACATGGCATGAGCACTATAAAGACATTTATTTACGAATTTCTTAAGTTTATATATCATCGTCTCCCAACTATTGTGATAACACGTTTTCGGGTCGCTTTAGTTGTTATCCTTGTTACAACAATCAGAGGGAAACTCGCTTGCAGCGACGGAGTTTATCAGACTCCTAGAGGCTTCGGGATCTATTACAGCAAATCAATCCAATGGAACGAGAGAGAATACGCAGTCACTTGGCTCCAACAGTAGAGTTTAATCCAATAACATAACATGATCAGAACATAACCCAATGCGGGATAGTGGTATCCGGTGTCCCACCGCCGGGGGCGTAACCCAAGAACAATTTACAAAACACCTGTATATATGCTAGACTCTAAACCAATGATCTAATATTTCGTTTAGTAATCGTTAAGCGCTATTGGCTGTCATTGAGCTTATCGTTGTTCTAGGCTATTCCGTCATAGGCAAGTCAGTTATTCTGCTCGTAAATATTAACTACTTACAACTTCAGGTAGTTCTCACTACAAGGCGTTACAAGATAATACAGATAGACAGGTTGTTACCATGGTTATTGGATTTTTCACTAACTGCTAACTGTTGGCTTTTTATGGTTACGAATATTGGCAAATTCTCCCTCACACTATCACTGAAAAGTGCCCAGGGATCAGTAAGGGGAATTTAATAACTACTTATTAGCCGTGGGTGAGGTCTTAACAGGAAGTTCGCAAACCGAGACTAGCGAGATTGACCGATCGATAGCGGTAAATAAGTCAAGGTCGACGTTTGAGATTTTCCCGTAAAGACTTAACGTTCGAGGTTAATAAGAGTTTTAGTACATGGCTTATTGCTATGGCAAACGCTTGCGGCAACAGCCCAAATATCATTTTGTTTTTTTAGTATATACCACACAAGTGAATAGTACTTTTCGCGCACGCTGATTGGCTAGCTCGGAGGTGATTAGCCAAGTATTATTCACCTCCGAGGAGCCAAAGAAAAACAAAATGGCTTTTGTCGGTATATTGTCACAAATAAAGTTACCCTTTGGGTCCGCTAGTTATTCAGCTCTTGTGGTATATACCAAAACAATTATTCACCTCAGTGTCGGTGAAAGTGGTGGATATTTACCTCCACTTCGGTGAATAATTGTTAATTATGAGTTGCATCGACATTTAAAACGAAGCAACGTTTCCTGCAACGTGTGTCGTAAAATACAGCATTGGTGAGTCATGGTCATGAGACATTGCAGTGTAAAAGCAGTGTGCACGTGAGGCATAATTCAGACGCACTTTATCGTTTTCTCATTTA
>JAHPZR010047991.1:7500-12500 GCA_019787425.1 Platygyra sinensis
AAGAGACTATGAGGGTGAGAGAACCCATCCCCCATACATGGGCCTCTTCCTATGATAATCTTTTTCAATCTAATTTTAGCGCGTGGTCAAACTGCGAGGCTATTTTAGGAAAGATATCTGATTGGCCAATTTAAATGACATAGTAACATTGCTGTTAATTTTAGCAGCTTATCAAATATGCAAAAACCTTTCGCCGAGATTTTCGAAGCGCATTTCGTAAGGTCAGAGGAAGAATACTCTAACTTTCTGGCGCTTTGAAAGAGCTTTCAAACGAGATATTTTTCTCGTTTTAGGCCGCTCAGTACTTTTCTAGGAACGACTTGAGAGCGTGATAAGAATGCAATTCTTGTCAGCAGCGCCTAATGTGAACCAGTCATGCAGAGGGCTAGACTGACAGGACTAATTTAGGAAGTAACCCCAGGATAAACATATAGAAGATAATTTTCCTGCCAAGCACTTTCAGAAGGCTTTCCAAATAGGTCTCTCTCGATCAAAAACGATGTGGTTGTTCCAGAGAAGCACTTTTTTCGTTGTGACACCCAAACTCTGGTAAATATTTAATACACAGCAATTTCGAAATATGCCAAAATTTGCATCGGGATTTTCGGAGCGAAAGTTCTAACAAACGGGAAACAAATATTTAGCTGCCCTGCGCTTTGAATACCCTTTCGAAAGAGATGTTTTTTGATTTAATCCGTTCAGTACTTTTCGAGAAACGACTTTCGTGCGTGTTTATATTGGAATACAATTCTTGTCGGCAGCCACGGCATGGCGCGTCTTGAGAATAAGTTATGCAGACAAATGACAAGACTTATTTTTTTCGAAGTAAACTTAGGTTAAACATATCGAAGATAATGGAAACAGTGCTCTTCAAAGAGACCTCTCTTGATCCAAACGTTGCAGTAAGTGCGGTAAATAATACACAGGACTTCCGAAATTAAATATACAAACATTTGCACCGGTATTTTTGGAGCGAAAGTTCTAACAAACGCGAAACAAATATTTTAGCTGTCTTGCGGTTTAAAATGCCTTTCGAAAGAGATGCTTTTCGCTTCAATCCGTTCGGCACTTTCCGAGAAGCGACTTTCAAACAGGTTAGAAATTCGAGTCTTGACACTTTATGTTAATCATTCATCATTCATGCAGGGAAATGACACGAATTCTATTTTACGGCTTTGGAGAAGTACGTATAATTTTCCTGCCCAGCTCTGATAATGATTTACAATGCTAACAGTGCGGCAGTTTAACCCGCTAAATTTCCAATTTCTTATTCAGATGGACACGACCTGATGACCGTTGGCCATTGCTTGCGTGATCATGGGAGCGAGACTAAAAATAACTTTGACAGCGTGACGCGAAGCTTAAAATAGATTGAAAAAGATTATCATAGGGCACGGGGATGTGTTCTCTCACCTGATAGTCTCTTGATCCGACTGATCTTTACAAAGCGCGAAATAATTGGAAATCATTATATGAAGTGATTTTTAGCAAGAATTATACTGAAACAGTTAGATTATTGGCTCTCAATTTCCATGAGGTGATAGTTTGATTTGGCCATCGGTCTCTTCAAATATCAATGTATAAAAATCTCGAGTTCATAGTATACTTGTTAAATAGTGGCACGCGAATCCCACTGTAGTAAGTAATGTTTCCCTTAGCAACAACCTGTGTACCTCTGAACACAAGCCTAATCCATTCCTACTATGCCTTTCGTCCCAGTTCTCAAAAACTTGGATGCTTAGTCCCAACCGCATCTTCCTTGTCAAAGCAGCATTTTGAACTCTTTTCGAAGTCGTAACAATGTCCTCGAATAGATCTGTTCAGCCTTTAAGAGTTATTACCCTCAACTTTTAAATTTCATGCTCACCTCGGCTCCGCGATATATGTAACTTTCGTTCTTCGAGAGGTCGCCTGAGTGTTCATCGTCATGTTCATAAGTAGCATTATTCAGATCACATTTGTGTTGTCCATTCGCCTCTTTCTTCATGTTAAAATTATAACTGACACAGTTTGGCTCCATGTAGCATTGCAACTCGCAGAAATCTTCATTCATGACGCCATTGGTACGTATCACGTGATTATTCAGCCGGTAGCCATGGATTGAAGCACTTGTGAATCTCAAATTGCGACATTTACCTGAAAGAGGTAAATTTGGACATGCCACTCTTAAGCTTACAATGTGCTTTAAGTAAATAGAATCATAAAGAAAATTTCAAGATGGAGGTGGACACCCTGACTCGAATTCATGTGCAGCCTCATAATCACCCGATTCTCGATCCGGGCCAACTGAGGCAAGTGAGGTCTTTTCGGGAAAATCTCAGATCGAGACCTTGCCGTAGCGGGGTTAATACGGCAAAGCCAAGGTTTGAGATTTTCCCATAAAGACCGAGCTTCCGAGGTTAATAAGCTGCTTATTATATGGCTTTTGGCTTTGTTTTAGACAGGTGTCAACTTCAAAAAAACAAGCACCTGTCCTCGACGAGCTCAAAACTTGAGCACACGACATCGTCACGTAATACTGATTGGCGCCGGATATCTTGTTTTGACATGTGTCAATTGGCCATAACATGCATGTCCAATATCAAAGATTTACATGTACGCTGTAAACCAAGCCTGCTTGTCTCGGTCAATCTATTAGCCCCAGTAAGGCCGCCTTGTTGTGCGACTTTAGTCCTCGTTGTCGTGCGCACGCGCCCACGAAAGACACCGCTAGCGATAATATGCATGAGAAAATCCATATGAGTATGGTGCTCCGCTTGAGCGAAGCTTCGCCGTAAGAGGTGAAATTTGTCGACTAGTATCGTTTGAGCTGAGCAAAAGTGCTGTTAGTAATACACTTTCGTCTTAAAGACCCTCTCTCCCGAGTTACTCAATGTCTGATGCAGTAATTAAAACGCCGTAAGCTGCCTATCTTTTTGTTTTCTTAGCTCTGAAATTACTTTCCTTTATATAATCTCAGTGTCTAACTGCACAAAAAAACACAAATTAAAAAGCATATTTTTAAAGTCGCAGGCCAAGATAAAACTTATTCAGATTACCACTTGCAAGAATGCAGTCATTATTTATTTTGTATGACACGTATTATAATTGAAAACAAACTCTCTTACATAGGTTTTTTTTTTTCTCTCAAGTTTGTCTGAATTTTGGAATCACCAAGGATAACAAACCGAAAATATATACGATACAGAATCGAATACTTAGAGAATTCTCGCACTCTGATTAGTTACCGGCCTAGGCGAGGCATTCAGCGTGGAATTGCGACTCCTAAAAGCGAGGCTTTCCGTGATATTGCACTGGAGCGACAACAGAACAATAACTCGAAAAATAATAAATAAAATATTTGCTCGCGAATAGAATTTTTGTCTTTTCTCTTTGACCAAAGTTTATTGGATAGCCAAGGGGACTGGGTCTGGGGGAGGTGGCAATGGCCATTATGTCCTTCCCCCTCTTAGCTTTTTTGCAGGTCAAGTGAAATGGCAAGCCATGTGCTTGCCATTCGTTTCTATAACTCGGCGTGAGAAGCTGCTTTTGGTTCGCACCTTCAGTACAAGTTGGTGCCGCATCCAGACTAAACTATCTTTCTTTGAAGCGGGAAATAGCGTGATGCTGGACTAATACTCCTGTTTTTAAGATAAGTACAGGATTATTGCTAGATGTATAAACATAACCTTTTTTCGCCCGCTAGATCAGGCCTCATGCGTTTGGATTCTGTTCGTAAAAGTTGAGCGGTCTAGCCCTTCTTATACTTAGTACTACGCAAAAAAGGGGGGCTATGTATACCATTATTGCCTTTTTTATTTGGTGGTTCGGTGAATCTTTTATTTTGCAGCGTTTTGTTGTTTGTACCGCCCATAGAACGCTTTTGTTTCCTCGATGATTTCATTATGCATAAGGTTATGCAAATTATCGTACACATCATTACTTTGTGCAGCATCTTGACATGTATTTGTTACCTAGTTCCTTTTGCTGACCTGTACAGGTATAGAGGATTTCCAATTTGTCAGAACATAATGTCTTATACCATGAAAAGGATATTTTGTCATAATTTTCAGATCTTCACTATCCCTCTTTGAACAGATTTTGGGCCACCATTTTTACCATTTGCCCACATACTGTATTGTTGTTAGCGCATTTTTCCTACTGATCACTACTTGGGAGTAAACTGCTTGACGTTGGTGTTCTCATCATCTAAATTTATCAGTTCTCACCCTTTATTGTTACTGACTGGTTTTGTGGGACTTTGTTCCCCTTTTATTTTGTCATTAAACGGTAAGGGCAGACGTTTTGTCCTGGGCTTTCCCTTAGTGACAGTCGTATGACTGTTGTGCATATTCTTACTGTTGGGATCTCCTTGTTAGATCCGTACTGTCTCCCCCGGGAGCAGTATTGTTGTGATTACAAAAATTGTAACAATGATAAAATAATGAGAGCAAATACCAAAAAAAAAACAAACGTTAAATGACATACAATAAAATCCCTTAAAAAAATTGCAATAATATAGATAAACTGCCTCACTGTTAGCATTGTAAATCATTATCAGAGCTGGGCAGGAAAATTATACGTACTTCTCCAAAGCCGTAAAATAGAATTCGTGTCATTTCCCTGCATGAATGATGAATGATTAACATAAAGTGTCAAGACTCGAATTTCTAACCTGTTTGAAAGTCGCTTCTCGGAAAGTGCCGAACGGATTGAAGCGAAAAGCATCTCTTTCGAAAGGCATTTTAAACCGCAAGACAGCTAAAATATTTGTTTCGCGTTTGTTAGAACTTTCGCTCCAAAAATACCGGTGCAAATGTTTGTATATTTAATTTCGGAAGTCCTGTGTATTATTTACCGCACTTACTGCAACGTTTGGATCAAGAGAGGTCTCTTTGAAGAGCACTGTTTCCATTATCTTCGATATGTTTAACCTAAGTTTACTTCGAAAAAAATAAGTCTTGTCATTTGTCTGCATAACTTATTCTCAAGACGCGCCATGCCGTGGCTGCCGACAAGAA
>JAHPZR010047993.1:7500-13458 GCA_019787425.1 Platygyra sinensis
AAGGTCCAACCTAGGTGATGAAAAATTGTTACTGAAACTAGCACACTAGAAACAATATCAACAATATCCCATACTTGGTCTCTTGAACTATCAAGACTATAAGCAATCTCTGTCTAGCACAGGTATTTCTCAACATTATATGATGAGTCACATACACTGTAAGTTAGCAGGAAAGTCACTTCATTAAATAAATAAGAACTAAGCAGATGCTTTTTCATTTGTCTATGATAACTGGGCAGACCTGTGAAAAGCAGACATTTGCTTGTGGTCTGAAGCTGTATTGTCAGTGTACAGCACCAGATACTGTACAAGTGGTTGTGTTCCTAAGGTGTTTTATACAATTTGTTTTCTAGTTACTTAAGCTATTGATGTTTCTCTTGTAACCTCATTTTAAGTTCAGAAGGTTTAAACACACCATATTCTGTGACAATGCCCCCTGTAATCAGTTCTGCTGGAGTGACGTCGAAAGCTGGATTCCAGCAACCAATCCCAGGAGCTGCAATGCGAACTCCAGCTACAGTTGTCAATTCTTCTGCTGGTCTCTCCTCAATCACAATGTCACTGCCCTTCTCCAGAGTCAGGTCCACAGTAGTGGATGGTGCAGCAACATAAAATGGAACCCCATGGTGTTTTGCTGGAAAGGTGGACAAGAAAATACTAAAAATTAACTTGGAGTAATCATTGAAAACAACTGGGGAGAGGCAATGTGGAAGTAAAACAACAAACTGAGGGCTCAAACCATGACCAATCAAACCAGGGTTCAGCCTCCATATACCATTACACCATGTCTCCAACTAACTTTTTACTATGTCATTAAAAAGTGAAATTTAAAGAAGCTTTGCCATTCTTTCTAGCAACTTCTTGCACACCAAACAGAGTCAAAGGAAGTGCATAAAGGTGACAATGGTAGAGGAAATTAACTCTATAACTACCAAAAAAAATAAAAATGAGCTCAGAATATTAGCAGCCAATTTGAACAGCTGTTTCGGCCTTGTTGGACCTCGTCAGCACGGCATAGCTAATACATGAGCTCAGGGTTCCCACAGAGAGAATAACAAGTGATGTGAAAATGGTACACTAGTGGAATGTGGCTAAGAATGCACAAGCAGCTTGTGCACACCAAAACGTGGTCACATTAAACGGGTAGCTTTTTGTCTAATTACAGCCATCAGAGTTTCAAGATGTCTTCTTTTTCTTTGTGACAAGATGAAGATAAAAAGAGCCTTTGTTACTTTCAGGGACAATTAAGACTAAAATTGCATGGCACCTCATTTGAACAGTCAGATTGAAGTTTGATTGACATAATCTACATGTACTGTCCACTTTAGCTTAATGGCTCACGTCAAATTCCAAAACTCGGAACCAACCAAAATTTACTGTGATGAGAATCAGTAAAATGTAACAACATTTCAGTAATAACAAATAAATTATTGTCCATAATATTCACTTTGGGTTTAAAAATAATTTCTATTTGTAAGGCTAAAAAGGTCAAAAAAGGTTTAAATATTGACCTTCTTTAGTCTTGCTAATAGAAATGAAATACATTTATTGTCTGTGCAATACACTTACCAGCTATAGCTATCTGATACGTTCCAATCTTATTTGCTGTGTCACCATTGGCAACCACTCTGTCAGCACCCACGACGACTGCATGAATTCCCTTTGTCTTCATGAGCACTGATACCATTGAGTCTGCTACTAAAGTAGCAGGAATCTTCTCAGAAACTAGCTCATATGCTGTCAGTCTTGATCCTTGGTTGTACGGCCTGGTTTCAGTGCAGAACACATGATCAACATGATTTTGCTCTGATAAGCTTCTAATTACTCCTAAAGCAGTTCCATAGCCAGCTGTTGCTAGTGAGCCAGTGTTACAGTGAGTGAGGACCTTCAGCTTATCAACACCTTGTTGCAACATATGTGCTGCTCCAAACCTCCCAATAGCTTGGTTGTCACTAATATCTTTTGCCAGCATCCCTTCAATTTCTTTAATCAGTTCCATCTTGACAGTTTTGGTATCGTTTGTTCTTAATGATAAATCCTTGACAAATGATACCAGATGCTTGGAGGCTTCCATAATGTTCACAGCTGTTGGTCTTGCCTTTGTAAGATACAGTAACTTCTCTGTTACAAAGTTTTCTAGTTCCTCTGTAGAACTAAATGACCTTGGTAAAATCTCTATCACTAAACTCAATGAGCCAACAATTGCAATTGCAGGAGCTCCACGAACCTACAGGTGGAACAATAACACATGTACTTGTCATGAGGAACACAATCAAAAGCACAATTCTGAAATTTTATGCCATATTCATCAAAGCCTTTATTCTCATCATTTTATTGACATTTTGATGACAAAAGTTGTGTGTACGATATACACACTGTTTATGGAACAAGAATTTGCATACATGTAGATTATCAAACTGCATGTTCTGTCAAGATGGCTGGATATTGGCTAAGCTCTCTTTTTGCATGCTTATGGACCGAAAATGAGAATGAAGCCAACATCCAGCCTTCTTGACCAAGCAAACGTGATCCATAAAGGTTTATATGGTTTATGAATTAATATACAGTACCGCTCAAAACTAAAGTACCACCGTCTCGCGAGACACGTCTCGCTTCTCTTGAGACTAGTCTCGAGAGAAATGAGACGAGTCTCGTATCAAACGAGACGTGTCTCATTTCTCGCGAGTGCACTGGAAGTACTAATACTTTGCTTTCATCGATATTTAAACCTGTTTTGTGTATATTATTGTACCAATTTGTACGATATGTAGAACACTATCTTCGTGTGATAAACAACAGGCTATACTGAGAAAGCAAGATTAAGCACCACCACCTGTGACCACCAGAACAAGATTTGGGTCATTCTTGTCCACTCCTGAAGTGTGCCAGGGGCCTGTTTCTCGAAAGTCCCGGTAACTTAATGGTCCCGAAATCATATTTTGAAATCAAAGTCTTGAGAAAAGTAGGGTGTGTTCTGACACCAAATGAAGTCCATGTTGTTTCTTTAGCTGATAACTTAACTGTAAATTTTCAAACCTTTTAAAACTCCCATCTGGAATGGAAAACAAAACAGCTTAACGGGCCCGGTAATTACAGGGAGCTTCAAGAAACAGGCCCCAGGTACGCTAATAGTCTGTTACAGTATATGAACATATCATGCACTCACACGCTCACAACCCACGGAGGTGAGAGGCTGGGGGGGGGGGGGGGTCTCTTTTGATATGCAAAGCAGAGAGTAGCAACATTATTTGGTATGCAGACTAATTTAAACATCTAATATGTAACAAAATCCCTACACCATAACCAGAAAGAGAAAAGAAAAGCAAGAAAACATCCTCAAATTAAACATTCAATCCACTTGCCAGTATAGGAAGCATTTCAATATGATCTACATGTACTGTAAGAGGTTTCCACATTCTGGCTTAGTAAAACTGGGATGAGAGCAAGTAAAGAAGGTACGATTAGTATTCCTCCTATCTCTTCCTAAAATTATTGCTCACACAAATTTTCATGTGGCCAGAATATGAAAAAGCCTTTGTTCCTATGGAAATGTGTCCTATGCACACCATAAATTCACTTTTCACAACCTATGCCTTCTGGCCAACACAATGTTGATTAAATTTGTGATAACTTCAAAAGATAACATAAAAACGGAAACCTTATATAAAAGACAAATCTTTCTTATAAAAGTTCTAAGGAATTTTTCTGATCATGATCAGTGTTTGTTCAGTAAGATATCAATGACAAACTTCTCTTCCGAATCACTAAGGGACTGTGCGTTATTTATGCCTAAGTGGGGGTCGGTGATTTTCAAGCAATTCAGGCATATGAAAAATTTACCCCTCCCCGGAAGTGGGTATTTTAAAAAATTACCCTCCCCGTTTATGCGACAGGCCCAAAATGTAACCCCCCCCCTACCCCCACCCCCCTCACCTCAGGACGCGACATGCCTCCGATTGCAAAATTGCGTACAACACGTGTTCTGGCCGGTTGCCGATTAACCAAAATCCATTGCAAGGTCATTTGTGATCGTACAGTATGGAAGCTCTACATAAGGAAAGCAAATTTGCTGCGCCGGTGTTAACGTGGGCCCAGAAAAGAGAGAAGTCAACGGTAGGAGGCTCATTGCAAGGATCGAACCACGAGGATGTACTTCTCAAACTGGAGACAAAAATTATAAACAATTGCAAAGGTCATGCACGTGCATACGCTCACAGGCTTCTCGAGGCTTCGCGCAATCATGGAAACAATGTTGCATGGTTCCCAGTTTTATTATATGTTATTTAAAGGAGCACTGTCACAGGAATTTTGCTGTTCTCAGCTTCATTCGTTGCTGAAATCTTTACCTGGTACCTTCACTCGTTCCCTTAATGCTCAGATGGACTAACAGAAACATATCAAACGAATGGTGGCTCAGAGAGCAAACCATAATGAATTTCTGGCAATATTTTCAAGGAATGGCTCTAGAATTTGAAAAACCTGGCTAGTTTTTTTTCAAATTTCAATCCACTTCCATCCTTGCCATGCTAAGTGCTACGCGGCAATAAATGGTTTCAGTGTAATGATAAAGTCCTAGGTAACAAAACTGCATCATTATTTTTGAGTTTCCATTGATGCAGGAACATATTTCGGTATTGTAAAATGACGCTAAATTACCGTGACAGTGCCCCTTTAAAGAAGCATTTTCACATTTACGGTTGGTTTTTGGAAACTAACAAAGACGAGGAAGCTTTTAGGGACTTCACTCTTACTTCATTCAGTAATGGGATTAAGTGTTGTGATTGTGACGCATCCTGTTACTCTCGAGCGGTTCAGAGTTCAAATTTTTAAGTATGTCTACAAAACGGCTACACAAGTGTTGAAACAACACTTTCTAAAAGCTTACCCCCTCCCCTTATTTGTATTTTTATAAAAACACCCCCCTTTTTCATTGATTTTGAAAATTTTACCCCCCCACTCCAAACACCGGCCCCCCCTTAGGCATAATTAACAAACAGTTCCTAAGTTCCTTATAGCTTTGTTCTAAATCCACTGGTAACTGCATACACTCTTTGTTACAAGCATTATCACTTGACAACAGAGAGTAGCAAGAGCGTTTTCTTGGAATATATGGTTCAAACACAGTTTTCTCTGATCTTAAACGGCTTATTGACTCTTTGTCCTTTTGAACAGAATAAGGAAGTACACCAGACGTATTAAACATTTCTTGAATTAACTGAGATGCAGTTGCTGAATTTTTTCTTTGCTCCTCAGTAGCATTTTTAAATGCCAAAAAGTGATGTCTGCTTTTTCTAGGCTTGTCATTGCTTGTACTTCCACTTTCAATGCTTGGATTATAAACTGGCCTTTTGAATTTTGATTTAACTTCAGAAGCAGACTTTTCTTTGATTCTGTTCTGAATGATAAATCTTGCCATGTCTCCTGAACCCAGAGGATACAAACAACCTTGGTTGATACACAGCAAAATAGCTTCCTCGAAGTTTACATGGAATTGTACAAGTTTGCTTGTAACTCCTTGCTTTGCACATGAATAACATGTTTGAGAGCTTTTTGGACAAACATTGCTGGAACTCATAACTAGATAAACAGTAACATTATATTCTGATCCGCAGAGGGTATTTCTGTAACTAGTTTCGTAAGCCCACGAGCACTTCAGTAGCAATTAATGAATCGAAACGTTTTGGAACGTAACAAAAAACGTTTCAAAACGTCCTCTGAGTTCTGCAAACGTCAGCAGGATGACACGTGGAAAAATGAAATTTATTATTATATGCCTCTGCACATTAAAAGAAGACCCTTAAGTTCTATGTCAATTAAATTTGCTATTTATTTGAATATCACAGACGACGCTAGCGCTATTCTAACAAATTTAGTAAGCTTATTAATTATAAACTCGATCAGGCACGTGAGCGGGAGCACTAAGCTGTCTATAAGCTGACTTCGCGATTCGCCTACCTT
>JAHPZR010047995.1:0-10000 GCA_019787425.1 Platygyra sinensis
AAATCGATAAGGAGCAAACAGCTACAACTTATCCAACCAGTTATTAGGAAGTCAGTTAGTCAATGGAACAATTCTTTATTTTAACATATGAGCAATTCATGTTTTCGTGATGTCTTTGATTTTCATCTTCACACCTTAAATCATGATCTTAAATGACATGACATTTTTTGTTGTATCGGCGCGTCTGTGGTCAGTCACAGTCCATAAAATAACCCCTCCCATGTCCTTGTTCTATTTCAAGGCGATTTTTTAAAAAAAATATATTTTGTGTCACGGTGTACGTTCATATTCTTGTAGCACAATAGAAAAACGTTTGTCAGTTATAACGCAAATCGTAAAAAGTGTGTTTAACACTATAACCTCGAGACTAAGCTTTCCTAAATTTTTTTCCCCGGAAAACATTATTTTTAGGAGGTTAAGCAAGTAAACTAAGAATTTTGATTATAGAAGATTTAGATTGTGGAGCTGGGCTGTTCTTTCCCCGTTTAACTCGAAGATATATACTTTTAAACCCAAAATCTAGAGCCATGGATTAAAATTTAAAAAAAAAAGTTTGGATCAGTCACAACAATAAGTTATCGGATAGCAAACTACTATTTGGTGTTGAATTGAAAAAAGAAATCAACCGACACTCTTTATTAATTAGCTCCCGCTAAAATTGAATCTGGGTAAACCATTTTGCTCTGAGACTCGTTCTTTAAGGAACACATTCCGGAAAATAAAATTAGTTTGTCCACGGCGTTGCTTTTTATACAAACAATGTTCTTTGTGTACTAAAAAACTGTAATTAAGGTATTATTAAATAAACCTCTCACCTTCTTGTTGAATGACTTGACACAAGGCGTGTTTCTTTTCGTTTAAAGATGTCAGCTAACAAGTAACTTTGAGAGGAAAAAGTTCTCTAACTGACTGATTCAGTTTCTTTGAATGGCTATCGAAAAGTATGTTGTCCAAGAATTTGCGCAATTACTTATAGTGTTCCTCAAATTTTCTGTGACGACAAACAGTCATATGATCGATGACGTCATACGTTTTTGTCCAATGCGCATTGGGAATTTTTTTGAGAGAAAATTCAATATCTTTTCTGCGACGAAAAATTAAAGAAGAATACCACCAGAGATATTTCTTATTTGGGTCTTTAAAACTGTGCTTTAGACCTTTTTTCTGTTTTGTTTTGTTTTGTCTAATTTTGTTTCAAAAAACGGCTAATTGTGTTTCGCGGTTAACCTGTGTACTTAAGCAACGGAAAAGGAAACTACATATCGACCGTGTTTGTTAAGGACTAGGAGCAAATAATGCGTCGATAACTTCAGTTAGACGTCCATTATCTCATTTATTCACTGACTGTGCAATAAGCGAGTGCAAGATATGATATCAAAGCGTGATGTTTCGGCTGTATCTCTGAACCAGCCAGTTAATTAATACGTACAACTAAATCACTTGTTTGGTTATTACAACGATAAAATGTACCGATTTTCAAAGTACCTCAGTTCCTGAAGACCTTGTTAGAGATCAACAAACCGTTTAATGAATCGGCGATATTGCATCTGGCGCGCCAAACAAAACCACAACGCAGAATACACGAAAGCAAAACTTGAATTAGCAACATACACGCATTTGTAAGCTAGCTTGCCCAATACATTGGTGTGGAAATGACGCGGTTTCTTTCCTTTTGTCGCTCTGTCACGGCACTTTTAGTTTATGTGCTACATGTATCGCGTAAAACGTCATAGTAACAAAGACGGGATACGCATTATTTAGAAATTATCTAAACTGGTCCAATGTGTAAACTAGTCATGTAACGAGCTGTGACTTTGTTCTGCTAGTTCTGGTCTGAAAGGCATTTACTTCCAGCCAGATTTGGTCTAGTTTAGTGACATAACTGATTGAAGTTTTATCACTGTGATATGCAATACCTGTACCATGAGTCTACTAATTTGGACACACAACTACGATACATTTGTGAACGCTGAAATTATGAGCTTCACTGAGTTGTGAATCCACCCTGTCACGTGAAATGAAAAAGATTTATGATCTTTGTTCATTAGAGATGGCACATAAACAAAACGCCCTTGCGATAAAATACAACTGTAAAGTTAGGTCGACAAACAGATGCTTTCCGCTCAAACTTTACTTTCATCTGCTAGAACGTTCGTTAATTTGTTATTTAAGTTATTCTCGAATTGAAAGTCAAGTTCTTTTATCGCACATCTATAATTTTTGTGCATGATCCGTTAGGAATCTCTCTCTGTGGGCGTGAAGCCATTGCAGTGAAAACTATCCTGCCATGATCTGCTGCGTGGCTTTTCTCGTGCGCTACGCCATAAAAAGCACTTGATACCCGCTGCGAAATAAATATATCCAAATAACTTAATCACGATTTAATTGTGTTGTTTTTGTTCACTCGCTAGTTCTTTTGTAATCCCCGACATCGCCCGTTGTGGCGCCGAGAAACAATTCCTATCAGGGGCACATGGAATTTCTAAATAAAGAGCGCATTCCTAAGCGAGACAACAACGTGATGTGTGGCCAAGTAAATGTGTCTTTTCACTCGCAAAAAGGAAGAACTAACAGCAATGCGTTAATGATTTCAACACAACTCGGCCAAATTGCGTCCTAATCTCTATTAACAAGATGTTTATTTAGATAAATGTCGGTTTTTTGCTTCTTGTGGTGCGCATTGTAAACAGGCTCGTTTTCACCGCGGGATGTTATTGTTTTAACACTTTTCCACTGTTTGGTTGAACACGCGACTTATATTTACTTTCTCTCTGTTGCGAATCAACACCAGTTGGCTTGAGTAAACCAGGTATCTTAATTCCGTTTGTGATAAGAGGGTTGTTCGTTAATCCGCTTTTAAAGGAAAAGCGTGCACTGAACGTGCGAATAAGCGAAGGTTAAGACCCATTAATGAATTCCACTAATGATTGAATTACAGGTTTCGTAAAAATGCGCTCGATTTACCCCGGATAATAGTTGTTTATTTTTTTAACTGAACTATGATCCTTGGACACGAAAGATCGAAGCTTGAAGCTTTTACTAAACATGAAGACATTTTCCACATCACCGACGGAACTAAAAAACTTCATTAGCAATTCAATTCTATTGCTTTCATATCAAAGTAGAGCAGAGTAAAGTGTAGTTATTTACGTCAAACTCTTCACCTTATGCGACAGTAAAAAAAACAAAGCTTTTGTTAAAGTGATCTGGAAAGCGCAAATCGACAAATCGTGTTTTCTTCTATTATTAAAGACTTGAAAGTTATACGAAACTCGTTGAAAACTTCTAAATTCACAGTACTAGTGAAAGAGAATTACGATTACGCAACACAGGATTAAAAGACTCTTCCGCAACGAAGTAAATTAACTTTGAATTGAACTGTTTTGTTAACGTGTTAGCGTTCTAACTATTAATTAGCCTTGTTTCATGACTTCTGCTCAAAATTCTGTTTGACAAAGTGACCCAGGCCATAGAAATTCGCTCTGGCACTAATTGCAAGAAGAAGTTTGAAATATTCTTATCTGTTTTTTTTTGTTGAAGTATAGACTTCTCCATCAAATGAATTTAGTGTTATGTGCAACAGTAAAAAAAACGATTTTCTAGTGTCAGCTTGAATTAAAGAGACAGTATGTATAGAATTAACGTGCGTAAGTTTAGATTAAGAGATGTTAATGCAAACGTTGCTAAGTTTCTGCTTAACTTTAAGTGCGCGAACAGAGTTAACAAAACTGGTGAAATCACGCAGCTTAAGACCAGTCTTAAACGTATTTCATTCTCGTAACACTTTCCATCCCTAACATCGCTTTTATAACCGAGTACAAGTTTTTTCCTTCATTTGCGCTCTGTTTCAGTGACGACAAATTGATTAGGGGTGTTCACTGTAAACTTACGACCGACTGAAGCAGAAAGAACAGTGACGCAGTTGTTTTATTTGTCTTAAAAACTCTAGTATTTTGTTTATTTTTCAACTTAAAAATACTGGCCATTTCGTTAAATTAACCGCAATATTAGCCCTACCAAACTGTAAGGATAAAGAACCGCTGAGGGTAGAGACACTCACCTTTCGATGCGTACGTACTTAGGCGTCGAGAATGCACGTTGCGAAGTCCAGCTTCCTTTAATCAAGTGTCTTGGTTGGGAAGACTCCTCGGACAAAATAGACGGAAGCCTTTATATTGATTGATCTGGAGTTAGTTAAAAATGTTAATTTTATCATAAGTGGCGGGTTCCTTTTGAGCTAGCATCATTGATTTGTGATTGGCGCCCTGCATGTTATTACAAATCATGAAAGTGTTTAGGCCAGCGTCTCCCAGACTACTTATCACCACTCATATCAAATTGAGCTGGCGGGCAAGGTTTTCGCTGTCCGTCCTACACGACAACTACGGACATGCTGCAAAAAAAGGAAAACTCTTTCAGAAGGTCACGAACAACTTGTTCCAAGCTCTCCGCACAAACTACCGTGTATTTAACTAAAGAGTTCGATTCGTGCACTGTACGTTTTTTTGTGTGCGCACTCTATCTCAATCATCAATATTAGTCATTAAAGCGTTGTAATTGAAACATAATCCTTCTCTGCTCGTGGCGCCTGGTAGACCAAGTGAATGCCTATGCAAGAGTAGGTCAGCTCTATAACGGCGGTTTGATTGTCAGTAAGCTATAAATCAACGCGTCCAAATCCATTAGGATCACTACATAAAAAGCGCGCAATTGTAGAAGTATTTGGAGAATGAGACGGCGGTCAATGTTATCTTCGTTGAACTGGGGGTCCCTAGCCATGGAGTCTACTTGGGGTGCGGCAATATAATGCCTCGGATACGACATTGTTCTCTCATCTTTGCAGAAGCAGGATTAGAATAAAGACGTGGTGAATGTCAATCTGTCATCTTTTTGTGCTTCGTAAATAAAATCCAGTTGAAGTGGGTCTTTTGTGTGGTGACGGAGATCTTGTCTTCAAACAATCAGCTCCTTCGGAGAGGCAATTTTGTGGTCGGAGGGGTATTCATGCAATTAACTAAATTTACTATCAATCACTATGTTAAGTGCGTGAATCTATGATACATGCGAGTTTACAAGCGCCTAAGTTATAAGTTTAATTAAGAGTGTGCGCTTGCTCGACTTTGTAGACTTTATACTTCGTGTGACAACTGCCGACACGCGCGAGTGAGTCACGCAAAATGCGCTCCGTGTGATTGCCTTGACGCGTGGTCGTCATGAACTATTGTTAAACGGCGACATGGAGGCTGACGGAACCATGGACAAATGAACAGTTTTCGTCATTGCTCGAGGGAACGGATCTCGCTACAGTTCAGTTGCGGTCATACAGGAGCCAGCCTCAATCAGGAAATTAGTCGCGCAAAGATTGGGCGGGAAATGGGCGCGAATACGCGCGCGTGGGATTCGCGGTAAACCACGCATGCGTTGCACCGATATATTTAGCTTCCAGAGAAAGCGCTGATTCTATTGCGCTATCCTATGATAAAAGGAGTAGGAGACAGTTAACATTAACAGTGAAACACGACTTTTTTTCTTAACAATTGTTCCGGCTTTTCAGGAAGCTCCCCTTATCGCAATAATGGCTGGAATATCAACTGATTAACTTAATTGAATTTACTCAATTTAGAGCTTCGTTGACGGGATAGGGCCGGAATTTGTGGCATGAAACTAAGAAAAAAAACGCTCTAAAAGATGAACTGGGACTTGGTTAGATTTCTCTGACCTTGGGACAGCTAGCTCGCCATTGAAGTCAAGGTGAAAAATGTTAACGGAATATCTTGTGAGATCTGGGAGCATCAGATGACTGCTAAATGCGTTCACTACTCAGTAGTTCCGGTTATTGTTTGAAGAGCTCTTGATTACAAAGATAACAACAATAGTAGTTAGTGAGTTGTCTAGCCAGTGACTTGCGGTGTGCAATTGAAAGTACAAACTTCCTGTTGCTGTAATTCTCTGCAGCGCTTTGCATCTGTTCGGGAATTTTCTCTGGAGACATTTTTCCTTGAAAAAATCGCATCGTCGTCTACCAATGCAGAAATGCAACTGAGCACAGTATTTTAAACCTTTTCCGTCGTCTTAAGCTAGTATTCGTGAGCACCTGGTCTTCATACTATTTGCGTGGTGTTGACTTTTTGAGGTTTAATGTACGGTTTTCCTTTACCAATTAAAACCACATTATCAGCTCATCTGCATTTGTTAAATACTTGTCGACATACCAGGAGTGGTTTGATTGTTCGGGTCTGTGCTTACATCCTGCTATTATGTTCCAGCTAGGAAGCGTTGAGATTCTTTTAAGGTGTGTTGACGGGCTTCGAGTCACAATAACAAGACACATTTACACGTGGTTTGCCATTACGCTTCCACGTTTTTTCTCAACCCTGCGCCGTCTTAGTATAAGCTTAATTTTAAAACTAAAACTCCCTTCACAGTTTCATATTGTGCGGCTTGTGGAACTTGATCTGTCCTTCTTTTTCTACAATAACGTTCAGTTCTTGCATAATTCAGAGATTTACTTTATCGTGATTGGCTGAGAGCAGGTAAATTTATCGTCAAATTTCTAATTTGAACTGCAGTGCAAATCAACGCGCGCACTCTCGTGATTTTCTTAGTCAAGTAATAAATGAATAATCATATGAAGACTCGAGCAATTAAGGATTTAAGCTACTCGTGATATTTGCATATTCTTTCAAATTGCACTCGCCTAACGGCTCATGAAATTTTTGAGAGAATTTTCGCCTTCATACTATTACCTATACCGTAGATTCATACTTTCAATACTAAGGATGGAAATCTCTCGTTCGGTGCACAGAGACCCAGACCCAGTGTGATTAGGTCCCAAAATTCTATACTGACACTTAATAAAGCTCAGAGCTTCCAGATCAGTTCGAGATGGTCTGATGATGTTATGAGTTTGCATGGAGACCACTTGAATTTACAGCACACTGTCAGCTGTCACAAGGTTTGAGTTTGCATGAAAGCTTGCGGAGAGAAATCAAGACAATTCAGAAATTCTTGGAATCCGTTTGCAATCAATTTCCCAGAATTCCAAGTAGCTTACTAACATTTTTCGGTTCCAGGCCTTGTAAAAGCTAACTGCATAAGGACAGGACAGAAAAGGACAGAAATCCTCGTCGTCTGGCTTAGCAGTGTAAATCATTTATTTTGGTCTTCCTTAGGGTGTTCATGACAAAACACCACAATTTTTGTTTTTCAGCCTTCAAGGTATCTTTTGGGGGATTCGTTTTCATTAGAAAAAATAATTTTAAAAAACTGCGAAGGCGAAGTCTGCATACGAGCCAAGTGGCCCATCAGGCCGGAGCTTATCCTGGTTTCTGTAGCATGAAGTGACCAGGAATATTTCTACCCCCGCCCCCCTCGGCACTCCCTTGGATGGGATCCTAGTCCATCACAGGGTTACCACCCAGCATTAAGTTCGCTGGTACTCATTTATACATCTTGGTGGAGAGAGGCACTATGAGAGTATAGTGACTTGCCCAGGAACGGAACACAAAATCCTCGACAAGAACAGTCGTATGAAGGTCTCCGTAAAATATGTCATCAGAGAGTGGATTTGGTCATGTAGACGGCAGTGAGCAGATTGCTGATGGCATAAAATAAGACATAATAGCGTTAATTAATTAATTAATTATTTTAAATAATTAAATTAAATAACTATTTGCACGCAAATAAAGAGATGAATAATCTTATAACTTAAGTTTCGGACACACCAGCCGACGGATTATTTTAATTCTTAAAATACTTTCTCAGTGTATGAATGATGCGTAAGTATAAGTTTGGACAAACGGGGTAACTTTTTCATTTTTATTACTGTTCCCTTTTGAAACTGATTAGTGCAGAGAAAAAAAATTCTCCAGCTCAATCCAGTCTTTTTAACAAAAACTCAGCGGCCAGGTCGGGCTAGGCCGCTAAGCGTGACGTCATCTTGTTCAAGAGATTTCGTCTTGGCAAGCGTATTTGTTTACTCGAGGTCATGGCTGATCTTCAACCTTACCGTTTTGACCCAGAACGTGTCCAATCCTGAGGATAGTGAAAGCGAAAACGGTGAAGAAGTAAACGATCGGTTAAAAGGCACATTTTGATGTTCTTGTGAGCGATGTCAAATCATGCCAACGCAAAGAGAATGTGTTTGTTGCTGAGAACAGCATGCAGAGGAAGAAAACAAAATTCAAGGTGGAATTTTAAGCTTATACTGCATCGGTTGCAGTAAATGAAAAAAAAAACGTTTCTTTATAAATAGACATTAGAAAGACATTTAGACATTAAAAGTCGGTTAAATAAAGCCGTAAGTAGTTATTTCTGTAGCAATTCGTTAAATATCTCTTACTGCCGATGCAAGCGTAAATTTTCTGAGTGTCAAGCACATGCCAATTTTATAGTAAGCACAAGCTCGGTCACTTCGTCATCTTGCACACTAAAACATAACTTTTAGAATCACTCTGCATTTCTAAAGAAACATCAAATACCATCAAGAAGTTTGAAACTGAATATTTCAGTGGAAATTCTGTCAAAATTTCTGATTGCCGGGCATTTTAGTCCATTTAACCGACCTTGCCCGGCTGCCCGACATTTAGACACAGCGAAAATAAAAATACAAACAGTTGACGTACAAAATAACTGCTTACGGCTTCATTAAACTGCTTTTTAATGTCTAACGTAATTTACAAAGTAAATTGTTTTTCCATCTACTGCAACCGATGCAGTAAAAGCTTAAAAGTCTACCTTGAATTTTC
Source organism: Platygyra sinensis (assembly GCA_019787425.1). NCBI lineage: Eukaryota > Metazoa > Cnidaria > Anthozoa > Scleractinia > Merulinidae > Platygyra > Platygyra sinensis. The sequence goes on from JAHPZR010047995.1 coordinate 8,748, forward strand.
TTTTCTTCCTCTGGCTGTTTTCGGCAACAAACACATTCTCTTTGCGTTGGTATGATTTGACATCGCTCCGAAGAACATCAAAATGTGCCTTCTAACCGATCGTTTACTTCTTCATTTTCCCTTTCGCTATCCTCAGGATTAGGAACACGTTCTGGCTCCAAACGGTAAGGTTGAAGACCCCCGGAGGGGGGGGGGGGGGGTACTTGACCCATGTTTGGGTATAGGGGTGCCGCCGAGGGTTTGAAACCCTGACCCTGTTTAGGACAAAAATACGCTAAAAACCCTACCCTGTGTAGGACAGCAACCTCCATTTTAAGACCCTGTTTAGGACAAGCGACAAAATGTACACTCTCTGGTTTTACAGGAATTTACACTGTTTAATAAGTCATTCAAATCGGAGAAATCATGCTCGATGCGTCTAAAACCAAGTTGTTGCGTCTCTATACTTGAACTAAACAAAAAGCCGTCAAGCATTAAAGATGATTTCCAGTCCGTACTGCGCAGTCTCAGTACCCTCATGTTTATAAACATTATAACGGCTCACTCAATGGAATGTGAATCGATGTTATTCGTTAAAAACCACATACCTTATCTTTGAGGCCTTTCAAATTATTTTTCCAACAGTTTCATTGAGTTTTACAGCTGCAAAGTTGTTTCATCAAGTGATATGGGAAAGAACAAAGCATTAAGCTTTGACCGCTTCGCATCCATAATTGCCGGATTTCATACCGTGGGGGCCTGGGTACAATCGGTGTATTATGGGATTAACAACACAAGACCCATATATTCAGGAAGAGCACACCGAGCTTTACAAAATCCTTAAGTTTCGTGTAAATTGCGCCAGTATTGAACAAGATACAGCCATTCAAAAACGTAAAAATTTAGTAACAAATGTATGGATTGCCGGACACTTGTCCGGAAATCCATACATTTTCCGGACAAGTGTCCGGCAATCCATACATTTGTTACTAAATTTTTACGTTTTTGAATGGCTGTATCTTGTTCAATATTGGCCTAATTAACACGAAACTTAAAGATTTTGAAAAGCTCGGTGTGCTCTTTCTGAATATATGGGTCTTGTGTTGTTAATCCCATAATACACCGATTGTACCCAGGCCCCCGACGTATGAAATCCGGCAATGGCGGTTGTTTAAAACTTCGAATTTACTTCATGTAAGTAGTTGCGAAATGTTCACATTTCGTGACGTCTTACATGAAACAAAACAAAAAACGTAAACAAACTCTCGAGAGTG